>CM069915.1:52291496-52568536 GCA_036172215.1 Camellia granthamiana | reverse complement strand
AATTTAGGAAGTTGTCGGGCCTCACTCCTAACCCTAGTAAGAGTAACATTTTTTTTCTCGGGGTGTAGTAGAGAGCTTAGAAAGGAAATCCTTCAAATTGCTAATTTCACTGAGGGTTCTCTCCCGATGAGATATCTTGGTGTGCCGCTTATTACTACTAAGCTTAAAGCATCTGATTGTCATACTTTGGTTGAGAAAATTACCATGAGGATTAAAAGCTGGACCAATAAGCTGCTCTCTTATGCTGGAAGAGCCCAACTCATCCAGTCTGTCCTTTTTTCTATGCAAGTCTATTGGTCCTCCCTTTTTATCCTTCCTAAGAAGACAATTAGAGACATTGAAAGTATTCTTAGATCCTTTCTTTGGTCTGGGGTTGAGCTGAAAAAACATAGTGCTAAGATTGCTTGGAAGTATATCTGCAGAAATAAAAATGAAGGTGGTCTTGGCTTCAAGGATTTGGAAATCTGGAACAAGGCTGCTATAGCTAAACATGTCTGGTATTTATTCTCGGGAGGGGAGAGTTCTATGTGGTGCCAATGGGTCAAGTCTTACTTGCTCAAAGGCAAGAGTTTCTGGTCCATTAAGATTCCTAGTGATTCTTCTTGGGTTTGGAGGAAAATCTTGTCTCTTAGGAACTTGATATATCCTCTCATCAATTTCAAGATTGGTAATGGTGAAAATGTGTTCCTTTGGCATGATAATTGGCATCCTCTTGGGTCGCTTTGGCATAGGTTTGGTCCTCGGATTCTTTATGATACTAATCTTCCTGACAACTCTAGGGTTAGCTCTATTGTCTCTAGTTGCTCCTGGAAGTGGCCTATTGCTAATTCTTGGGAGATTAAGGAGTGGATCTCTTCCACTCCCTTATCTCTCTTACCTTCCTCTGGCTCTTCCGACACTCCGGTGTGGAACTTGACTGCTGATGGCATTTTCTCTATCCAGTCTGCTTGGGACTGTTGGAGGGACAAGGGGCCCAAAGTCTCTTGGTCCAACCTTATACGGAAGCCCCCTTTAATCCCTAGGGTCAGCTTCATTGTTTGGTTGGCTATTCATGAGCGTCTTAACACTGGTGATAGACTTCAAGCTTTTGGTCTTGTCCCTAATCCTTGCTGCCCCTTTTGTCAAGCCCCTGAGGAGAATCACTCTCATCTCTTCTTTAGGTGTGTTTTCTCTTCTAGGGTGTGGGGTGTCATGCTTGCCAAGTGTAATGCTAATTGGCCCTCATTGCCTTGGTTGGATACTGTTGAGTTTGCTACCAGATCTACCAAGGGTGTTTCCTTGAAAATGATGATTTTGAAGTTGTCTTTTCTTTGCACTGTCTACCACATTTGGATGGAGAGAAATAGTAGAATCTTTAGTAAGGTCCACAAACCTGAAGAGGTTGTTACTAACTCTATTATCCAAATGGTGAGGGGTAGGCTTCTTTCTATGGATAATATCAAATCTTCTGCAGGTGATAATTGGTTTTTGGAGAAATGGAACCTGCCCTACAAAATCATGCAGCAAGCTTATGCTAGTGCAGATGGCAGAAGAATGAGTGTTGTGAGTTTACCCACAATGAGGGCCGAGTGATGGTGAGCATATATTGTGGGATTTCACTAACTGGGTGTTTTTTTTTGTAGGTGTTACTCTCTTATCAGGTTATGATGAATCCTATATCCAAGTTGCAGTGGTTGTATGGAGGGTTGAGTGTTGTGAGCAAGCCAAATATCTTATGTCATTGTGGGTCAAGTGATGAGAGACAGTATATGTGTTTTGTTCTAACATTTATTATTATATATTATATATGTCTTGTGCAGGTTTATGGAGCTCTCAAACATTCTGGTTATATTGCTATCTTGAGAAATCATGTGAGGTGTGGGCCAAGTGATGTGAGCTTCTATATGGAGTGGAGTGTTAAGTTCTATTGTGGGCCGAGTGTTGGGAGGTCCTATATAGTGTGCCTGTTATTTCTTCTCCTTTATGATCTTCGTTACAGTGGTGGCAATTTATATGGTGGGCTGGTTCGTGTTTACGTAATGGTGCGGAGGAGTGTTGTCTGCTTGCTTCGCAGACTCATGATGTTGCTTCTTGGGTATTTAAATCTTGGTGTTGAGGGTTGGTGGTTGTTTGCTGCACAGGCTCCGTTGGTAGTTGACAGTGTGTATGAGTATCGAAGTGATGGCTGCTCCAAGCGCCTCACTCGGTTACCTATAAGAGAAAATCAGTTGTCTTCTTTATTATTTTTACATAACTTTAATGTGTTTTTCGCCTACTCCTACGGGCTGTGTAGGAGTTTCTGTGTGCTATTTGATATACCGTGTAACAGGTTATTGAGTATATTCGGAAATCTGGGGCTGAATGGGCTTATTTCTATGGTCACTTTGGGCCGTTATTTTTGTATGTTTTTGTTAGCTCAGGTTCCTATCCCTACGGGTTGTGTAGGGAATTTTGCTAGTGGGTTGATGCTTGTTTTGGCTGCTGGATGTGTCACTTGTACAAAGTCCCTACCCAAAAAAGGATATGGCCTTTGTACAGCCGATCAGCTAGCTATTCATTATGCTCACTTTCCAGCTGTAATTTCCTAGGCTTGCGTTAGTGGGTTGTTGGTTTTTGCTTTTGGGCTTCGGTGGGTTGTTATTTTTGTTTTTTTTTGGGGGGCTTCGGTGTTCTGTGCCGGAGTTCTTTGTGCTGTTGTTAGGGCCTGGGGAATGCCCCTTGTAGTTTTGTAAATCTTTCTGTTTTATTTATTTCTTATTCACCCAAAAAAACATGTTTCATCCAAATCATGATTTAAAAACAGAGTTGAGTTTTGAAAAGTAAACAAATCGCCACCTTAGTAATCATAGAAAGACCATCTAATTATTATCATATCTCATATTGTTGTATCTGTTTTAGGGAATTGCACACATTACAAATAATTGCGTCATTGAAAATAAAAAGTATAGAACAAAACAAAAACAGAAACAGAAACAAAAACAAAAAGAGGTCCAGTTAAATAAACATTTATAAGAAATACAAAAAGAAAAAGAAAAAAAGAAATGCTTCTGGTTTCTCGCACTCAAAGCAACCTTTGAGTTATTTGAATAAGCGTTTACCTTATGAAGCATACGGTGAAGAGCTGGGTCATGCAGTTTTGACTTTGGGCTGCAATATAAAGAAGGAAGGGTATAATTAAATAAGTCTCCAATAAGATGCATATTTGACAAGTAAACACCCTACAACCTGCAAAGCCATCGATATAAATGCTGCAATATTGCATCAGCAAATACATTTCCAGATGTAACTGCATCTGCAAGGCATCTTTGGATCAATTGTTTGAGAGCACGGAATGCAGGTGCACATGAGGTAGCCTCATCAAAGCAACACTCTTCATTGAAAATATGTGATCCGGGATTCAAATCCTGCTCAAACCCGAATAAAGCACCTCCTTCCATTTCATTCACCTGGTTGCTTTTCAGAAGAGCATCAACAGCCAGGTTATGAATCTGCACAAAGTAAAGAAATAGATAAATAAATTGATCACGTGGTGTATGCAATCATCTTAAATGGACAAAGAAAATAAGGGGGGGAAAGGGATAAAACACAATCATGCACCTTTAGCTCTACAGTAACTTTCCTGTATGCCCCAGGATAAGTAAGAACAGGTTGATTGACCTATTTTGCATAAAAAACTAGTTAGTCACAGAAAAGTGAGACTTTGATAGAGGCCAGCACAAAAGAATTCCAAATGGACCACAACAGCAGCATCACCAAAAGCTACCAAATCAACCTATTCCTGACACCAACCTCATCAGCAAAACATGACTCTTCTTCATTAATGCCACCTAGGTCTGGAATGCCATTATCAGATATCCAAAGTACCTGTGAGAAAAAGGCTGTATTTTTTAAATTTTTGATTCTGAATGTATACATAAAAGGCACGCATCATAAACACTTGTCAGGTTTGAATAACTTAGAATTTCAACCAAGGAACTTAACAAAAATGCCAACACTACAATCACGGGCATGAAAAACTAAAGCACTGAAAAAATTATATCAGAAATGTGATTCCAAATACAACCTGTTGCTGATCACGTAATGCTCTCGAAAAGAAGATATCTGCTGCATGTATAAGCCAATCAAGTTCAAAATTCCCTAATGGAACCTGCACCGGTAAGATCAATAAGCATTCATAATTTGTATTAAGGGATACACACTAAGGAAAGAAAATATAGCTATGTCAATAAAATATTTACATGAGCATATTTTGAAAGAGAAATTCTCTCATTCAACCACTGAGATGATGCAGCACATCGTTGCATTCCAATTTTTGCTGCCACAATTTGCCACCCAAGAGCCTAAATATGGCAGGAAGATGAAGTATTATATGGTTGCCCAGATGCAAGATAGAAATGAAAATCATCAAAGAAATGGATGCAGACAAATCAGTTGCTTTGTCAAAATTGTACTACCTGATAGTTACTATCACGAGCATTACAAGGGATGTTCACACATGGGAAATCATCCAGAGCACGTATGCCTGACTTCATCAGATGAACATTTGGGCACTCAATGACTGCAATTGTAGGTGCATGATGCCGTTGCCTGCAAACAAATACAAGTATACAAGGAAATCAAATTCAGCAAGTTAAAACAAATTAAAGCACATTATCACCAGCAAATAGGTTGAGGCCTTCTAAAATGGAGGCTTAAAAGGACTACTTTAGTCACTTAAGGAAGTGAACTGTTAAATCCCCCTCTCCTCCCACTCAAAAGAACAAAGAAAAAAGAAAAAGAACTCATGCCCAGTTAGTTAAAAAAATCAGGAGTCCCAAGAAAGACATCCAATGATAGTAGTTCAAATGATGATAGAACAGTTCATATCATTAACTTTTTATCCCTTAAAATAAATATTCACTGCACAAAAAATATAACAAGAAGCTTCATTATACAGACTAGGAAGCACATATACTTCAAATATGTTGAAGTATTAGGGTCCGATACACATCCAATATGTATCCTCAAAAAACTTCTTTACACAAACACCCTTGCTTTCTACCTCTATACATTCAAACACAAATCAAATCAACATACAACACCCAAAAAGAAAAGAAAAAAATGAGTCTTAGTAGTGGAGCATCTTCAACTGTCACAGATCCATGTTCTCCCCTGAAGGTCATCTCTTCCAAGTCGGTAAACATTACACTTGCTAATTTGTCAATCTCCATATCCAATTTCAATAATAATCAGCTCCATCAATTTGGAGTTTTTCAATCTTCATTCTAATATTTCAGAATTTGATTTTGAATAGAGTTTACTTTCAAGGCTGTGAAGGCTGCTGAAATAACCTCATTTAGCATGCCTAGGAAGGATTCGGTTCATGTTGTTACACAAAAGAATGTGTGTGTGGGATGCATAATTAGGAGAGAAATACAAAGTAGAGAGAGAGAGAGAGAGAGAGAGAGAGCCCAGGGCACATGAAGGGGTTGCTTTCATGCATTTTTTTCTTTTAAGGCAACAGATCTTTTACTATCATGAGTGCTTTAAAAGATCAGTTTCCATACAAACTAAATGCTAAGAAAGCAAAACTCCATAGCCACCACCACGGGGTCTGTACCTGAGAAGGCAAGGAAAACTCTAACATGCAAAGTACTTGTGCAAAAATAGTTAAACTTTTCCCTACCAAAAAGGACATCTTCCATTGTGCAATTATAGCAAAATTAATAAATAGGTGGACAAGGACTACATCAGTGGTTATCCAAATGGTATAAACATCAGGAATAGTGAAGATTTAGTAGTAAGACTGAATCAGATTTCACTCTCAATGTTGGCAGGACCCCCATTATCGAGAAACATGAATAACAAGTCAAACCTGTGCTCATTTA
This sequence comes from Camellia granthamiana, assembly GCA_036172215.1. Classification (NCBI taxonomy): domain Eukaryota; kingdom Viridiplantae; phylum Streptophyta; class Magnoliopsida; order Ericales; family Theaceae; genus Camellia; species Camellia granthamiana. The sequence continues at coordinate 52,562,690 of CM069915.1, read as the reverse complement.
TTGTTCTTTGTAAAATCTTATCGGCATCTTTGACATAGGCAACATAGTCCACCTGAATAAAAGCATGCATGATAAAGTAACAAAGATAAGACCTATTGAAAGGCAAAAAGAAAATAGAGAAACTTATATGCCAACAAAATGAGAAGTTCACCTTAAAATTGATACTATCTCTAGGCATGGGAGGTTCAATTGACAATGCTTGGCAAGCCTCGCGGAATTGTTTTTCTAGAATATGTGGTGATAATTCCTTATTCTGGAAAGGATTAACCACCACAACTGATATTGTCCTAGATGCAGGAAAATATCCAACATATATAGCTCGTCCCTCAGATATGCTGAAAAGAAAACATATAAAAGTTTTCAGAATTATAATTTTTCTTCTTTTCCCACAGGTTTTTGTTTTTTTTATAAAAATACAAAGAAAAATTGCATGACTTAAGAAGAAAGTAAACAAGCTTCCATAAGACAGACTAATAATGCTTTCAGTCCTTGTCAGTAATACAATGTCAACTTAAAAGCTTAAAAGGTCAACAAATCGTTGCAACATCTTGGTGTGGAAATGAGAGAATCAAGTTACCAATACATACCAAATAAAACAAATATCAATATAAACCATTAACTTGGTGTGGAAATGAAAATTGGCCAGAATGCAATATTTGATGCATTTTTCTTCTAGGCAAACTTTACCCTAATGTACTGCATGCCCAAAACTTATAATATGCATGAGACATCTGGCTCAAGCTGAATCCAAACAAAATATAATGTCATAAATAAGCACATAAACCTTGTGAAAAAATACTTTCAAATTAAGATAATATTTATAACTGAATGATGCATACTCATGTCATTGTTTGCTAAAAAACTATTGGTTATAATTACAGTTGTACCTTTCGTACAAAAAGACAAGCAATTGTATCATAGTCATAATTCGACAATTTACCTATGATACAAGTAGAAGAAAGAAATTGACTGTTCCAGATAAGAGCATTCTGTTGTGGTCTTCATATGCAATTCATCCAGGCTCCAGCCATCTTGGGGATTTCGTTTCTTAGCTGCTTTATCCACTTTACAAACACAACCAATCTGAAGGATAGCATTAAATTCCACTGGCACATTTGTCTCGTATATTCCCTGGTCAAAGACACCCATCAAGTAAAATTGAAATTAATATAATCAAACTACTAAGATTCACCATGAAATTGAGATTAGTAGAGTAGTGAATAGTTTGCCATCCAGAAAACAGAATTTTGAAATACAACACTCTGACAGTGCTTGTAAAGTGGATGGGTCACAAGACTCTTAAAAAAAGAACAACGGTTCTAAGATCAATGTTTAAATGACCATCAAATTATATTAGATAAAAGTTCGAAACTTATCAATCCAATTAATGTATACAAATAGATTTTGAAGCCAAAACCATACTTTGACGAGTATATATTAAACAACAAAAAACTGCAGTTACGGATTCTGAAACATCAAGCTGCAGAAGTAAATGTATCATTTTTCTTTCATTTTTTTTCCCCCCCTCTTTTAATGAAAACAGAAGCAAATGTTTTGTAAACAATAAATTATACCATTTATGGGATGGGAGTTCATTACAACAAACATAGGTTCCTAGGAAGTACTAGAACAGTGCTTATTGTGGGAAGTAATTATTGTCCATATATGTGACCTGCTCTAAGAGTAACTGAAACAAGCAAACACAAAAATAAACATGGAGAAGAAACTTCATGGTGTAAAACTTATTTTTAACTACAGAAAAGACATGGATAACTGACAAAAACTCAAAAGCATTAATATCTACAAAGTATTTGATTTCTAGTAACCATATGTCCTACACAAGGTGTGCACACAATCCGCATCAAGTTTGCTAACCTCAACTTCTGGATCTGCAAGATGAGCTGCAAGTTTCTTGCTTTCTGCACTAAACTGATCTTCATCAATTATTACCTATTAAAATGAATAAAAAATAAAAAGAAGTAAGACCTCAAAAGCCTTTCCGTTGGGCAAACAATTCTGCTGGACTGCAGTTCCAACTACTATTAGAATATTTCCTTATTTCCTTATTTAGATTAGATTGTAATTGATTGATTGATTGCGATTGATTGATTGATAGTGATTCCTTAATCAGTGCCTTAGGCTTCCTTTTGTAACAGTTGATTGATTAATATAAAAAGAGATGATATCATAATCTTCACCTAAGTTTTGTATTCTCTTAAATTACATGGTATCAAAGTCAAAACCCTAAAAACCATCACCGACACAGACGCCGCCACCAACCAGCCATCACCTATCACCACCCATCCTCCACCGCTGGTCCCTGAGTCTCTGTCGAAACCAACCAAGGTCCCACAGAGCTATTTCAGCTTCAGCCGAAGGCTTCTCTAGCCTAGCTAAAGCATAGCCAAAGTCAGTAGAAGGGCTCTCTGCCCTAGTAGACCCTTGTGAGGGCTGTCCTAGCCTCTCTTTGTGTATTTCGGCTCCTGTGGATGAGTGTTTGAGGGTTGCCTATCTTCTGTTGCCCCAAGTTTCTTTCCCTTTACTTTCTTGAACATAGTCCAGCACTTGTTTTAATTGGAGGTTCGTTTTCCCGTATTTGATTTATTTTTTGGGTTCATAGATGACCCATTAATCTAATTGTTATGCTCCCATAGTGGTTTGTATGTGACTTTGCTTGTTCCAGCCCATTTCATTCCTCTTTCCATTCTTATGATTCGTGCAAGGTTTTCTGGGTTGAAATTGTAGAGTTCTTATAGCTGACCTAACTAATGAATCCATCACTACTTCTCACCCATCTAAAGGGGAGACCTCCAATTCAATTATGACTACTACATCTGAGAACCTAAACCCTAATCTCAAAATCACCACCGCTCTGTTTAATAGTCAGAAATTACCTTTCATTGTCTTAGTGTCTGACACTTTTTTTGAAGAATAGGGGGAAGATGGGATATGTTAATGGGAAAGTTCAAGCACCAATTATTACGGATCCTGACTATGACCAATAGGAGATTACCAACTCTTTAATCATGGGGTGACTCATTCATTCCAGAACTCCTGAGATTGGTGAAAGCTACTTATCCATGGATACTGCCCAAGATATTTGGGAAGCTGTCGCTGATACATATTCTCGGAAAGGGAATTTTTCTCAGTCTTTTGAGCTGCGCCGATCTATTGAGTGCTCCGTATAAGGGGAGTAGACAGTTTTTCAATATTACACCTTTCTGACTAATGTTTGGAAACGCTTGGATCATCTCTTGGATTACAAGCCTATCTGTACAGTGGACTCAGTTGGTTACCGGAAGTAGAAAGGGTCTTCAAGTTTTTAGAACGTCTCAATGTGGAGTTTGATCCGGTCCGAAGTCATATCCTTGGCATGGATGTTCTTCTATCTCTTTAGGAGGCCTTTGCATATGTACAGAATGAGAAGATTCATCGTTCCTGCTCTGTTACAACAGCTACTGGGGACCGTTCAGCCTTACTTTCTGCTCCTTGAGATGGGGCTAGTCTGTCATTATCTTTTTCCCATCCTTCAGCGAAGGATATTGTAGTCTGTGATTACTGCCGCAAGCTGCGGTATAGTATTGAGACGTGTTGGAAGCTTCATGGGGCTCCATCAAGGAGTCAAGGTGATCGGTCTGGTACTAGAGGCAGTCGATCAAGCTAGTCTAGAGGACATGGTTCTAATCCACGGGCCCATCAGTCTAGTGTTGTTGACACTCTTGATTCTACTTCCGCTTCAATTGGTCCGACTTCTGATAGCTTATCTAGCATGACTTCTCCCTCAAGGATGTTCTATGTCATTTGTTGGACCGTTGGTCTTCTACTGCTCCCAGTACATCTTCCTTGTCGTTTGACCACTCAGATAACTTAGCCTCTTCTCCTAGTGCTTTTCTTTCCCATCAGTCTTTGCCATGGATTATTGATTATGGTGCCTCAGATCATATATCTAGGTCTTCTAACTTTTTCTCAACATATAAGCCCTCTTCAAGTCAAGACAAAGTTAGGATTACAGATTGTATTGTTTATTCTATCTCTAGGAAAGGTTTAATTCATGCCATCCCTACCTTACCTTACCTTTGTCTTCAGTGCTCCACATTACTAATTTTTCTGTTAATCTTTTTATCCTTGAGTCGTATCACTAAGGATTTAAACTGTAGTGTGTCATTTTTTTCCTGATCATTGTCTTTTTCAGGACCTTGTCACGAAGAGGACGATTGGCAATGGTAGTGCAGAAAATGGTCTCTATTTCTTGGATCAGACGAACAAGCTTGTTCATCATTTCATCCAGTTCCCAACCACCAAGGAGGATTTATGGCTATGGCATCGACGTCTTGGGCATCATTCTTTTCATTTACTTGGGCATTTATTTCCATCTGTTTTTACAAACAATAATGTGTCTGAGTTTCTTTATGAGTCTTGTCAACTTGGCAAACAATGCAAAACTTCTTTTGCTCCAAGTCTTAATAAAAGTTTAGCTCATTTTTCTTTAATACATTCTGATGTATGGGTTCATCTCGTGTTGTCTTTGAAAGGCCATAGATGGTTTGTTATCTTTATAGATGAATTTTCTCGTACTACTTAGGTGTATCTCATAAAAGAAAAAGTGAGATTTTTTCTGTGCTTCAAAAGTATCATAAAATAATTTGTACTCAATTTGGGGCAGTTGTCAAACTTTTGCATTCTGATAACGAGGGTGAATACATCGATTCGGGGTTAGAGAGCTATTTTTTCACTCATGGTATTATACATCAGACATGTTGCACCAATACCCCTCAACAAAATAGGGTTGCGGAACGCAAAAATTGTCATTTTCTTGATATGGCTCACTGCATCTGTCTTTCTATGAGTGTGCCTCGGTCTTATTGGGGCGAGGCCGTTCTCACCGCGGCCTATCTCATTTAATCATCTACCTACCCAGTTGTTGCAAAAACAAGCTCCACTTGAAGTCCTCCTAGGTTCAAAGTCTTTGTTTTCCATTCCCCCTAAAATATTTGGTCGTGTCTGTTTTGTTCACAATCATTCTCCTACTCACGGTAAGTTGGACCCTCGCTCTCTCAAGTGTGTGGTCCTCGAATACTCGTATATTCAAAAGGAGTATAAGTGTTATCACCCTCCTTCTCATAAGTGATTTGTGTCCATAGATGTCACCTTCTTTGAGTCCCAGTCCTACTTGTCTTCTCTGGTGTCCTAGTCCTCCCTTCAGGGGCAGCCTTAGTGTGAAGAGATTCCTGATGTCCCTGTTGCTCCTATGGTGGAACCAGTTGTTTTGGCACCACCTATTACTGAGACTATAGAACCCAATGCCACCAAGGACATGGAAGGACAAGTTTAAGTCAGGGACAAAGATAGACATAAAGTTACTTGGATACAAGAGACCACTTCTGCTCACCCACTGCCATCTCCTGCTTCTGACAAGAGTCCAAGTAAATGAAAACCTCTTGTTTCTCTTGAGTCTACTGATATTGCTATTCCTAACACTACTGATCTTGATCTTCCTATTGCCAAGAGAAAAGGTGTGAGATCTTGTACTCAACATACTATCTCAAACTTTGTGTCTTACTTTCATTTGTCTTCCTCGTATAGAGCCTTTGTGTCAAACATTTCCTCTGTTAGTATTCCTAACCATTTTCAGGATGTTCTCACTATTTCTGATTGGAAATTTGCCATGATTGAGGAAATGAAAGCACTGCGTAAGAATGACACTTGGGAATTAACCAAATTACCTAAGGGCAAACAACCGGTAGGATGCAAATGGGTGTATACTGTGAAGCACAAAGTAGATGGTTCCATTGAGCGTTACAAGTCTCGACTTGCGGCAAAAGGCTTCACTCAAGCTTATGGAGTAGACTATCAGGAGACGTTTGCACCAGTAGCTAAGATGAATTCAGTCAGAGTATTTCTCTCTCTAGCAGCTAATTTAGATTGGCCACTTCATCAATTTGATGTAAAAAATGCTTTTTTACTTAGTGATCTAGAAGAAGAGGTATATATGGACATTCCTCCTGATTTTGAGGATCATCAGACAAAGGGGAAAGTCTGCAGGTTTCGGAAGTCGTTATCTAGTCTCAAACAATCTCCAAGGGTTTGGTTTGAGAGATTCACTCAAGTTATGCTTAAATATGATTTCAAACAGAGTCAGGTAGATCACACTTTGTTTGTAAAACGTTCCTTACGTGATAAGACTACAGTTCTCATTGTTTATGTGGATGACATAGTGCTTACAGGTGATGACAGTAAGGAAATACCCCTATTGAAGAAATATTTAGCTAGTGAGTTTGAAATCAAAGACTTGAGAAACTTGAAGTATTTTCTAGGAATCAAAGTTGCTCGCTCCAAGGATGGGATTTTCATCTCACAAAGGAAATATGTTCTTGACCTTTTGAAAGAAACCGGTATGCTTGGATGTAAGGCCTGTGATACCCCACTGGAACCTAATCAGAAACTTGGTAATGATGAAGGAAGAGCAGCTGTTGATAGGGAGAGTTATCAGCGACTAGTAGGTAAGCTCATTTACTTATCTCACTCTTATCCTAATATTGCTATTATTGTCACTGTGGATAACCAGTTTATGCATTGCTCCTCATCAAATTCACTTAGAGGCTGTTATGAGAATTTTGAAGTACTTGAAATCTTCTCCTAGCAAGGTTTTTAATTTTTCCAAACACGATCACCTCATAGTGGAAGGCTATACAGATGCTAATTGGGCATGGTCAATAACTGATAGGAGATCTACATTAGGATATTTTACCTTTGTGGGCGGCAATCTTGTTACTTGGAGGAGTAAGAAACAAAATGTGGTGACTAGATCAAGTGAAGAAGCTGAGTTTAGAGCTATGGCATAAAGTGTTTGTGAACTCTTGTGGATCAAACTGTTGTTGAGTAATCTGGGGATGGTCCTGAGACTCTATCCGGCTATATTGTGATAATAAGGCTGCCATCAACATAGCTCACAATCCTGTTCAACATGACAGGACAAAGCATGTTGAGATTGATCGCTACTTGATCAAGGAGAAACTCACCAGCGACATAATATGCATTCCTTTTGTGAAGTCAGGCGAACAACTTGTAGACATCCTCTCCAAGGAAGTTGGGAGTAAACCATTTCATAACATTCTAGGCAAGCTGGGCATAAGAGACATCTTCGCACCAGCTTGAGGGAGTGTTAGAATATTTCCTTGTTAGAATATTTCCTTATTTCCTTATTTAGATTAGATTGTAATTGATTGATTGTAATTTCCTTAATCAGTGCCTTGGGGCTTCCTTTTGTAACAGTTGATTGATTAATATAAAAGGTGATGATATAATAATCCTCACCTAAGCTTTGTATTCTCTTAAATTACAACTACAAGTACCTCAATCAAGTTATAGGTATGGCGTCCATGAGGAAGAATCTTGTTGACACGCCTTCCAGGAAATTCTTCAGTTATAGGAGCTTTAGAGTTAAGATAAAAAACTCTGGGTACTTTTATGGGAATCTTACGCATGACTCCTTCTACAACTGCCCAAGCAAACAATTGGCCATGTTGCAAGCTTGATACAAGTTGAATTATCTGAATCAAACAAAAATGAATTCAGCACTCACAAAAACACCGACTCAAGGTAAATTCTCAAACATGCATAAAAATCTACATCACCTGCCAGTGACAGCGTGTAAGGGCTAATTCATGCCTCTCAAAATATGAATTGACCCCAGTTTTTCCCCGAGTTTGTTTCTGATTTATAATACCATCCAGCATCCCAAAATCACCATTAGCTTGGTTTAATGTCTTTGAATTTCCCAACCTGCCAAATTAATTATGCCCGAAAATTAATCTAACAATCATTCAGTAAATGAATATCAATAGTAAAATATGTGATCAAACAAACACATACAATAGTTGTAGAATAAGAATACAAGGGGTGTGGTGCAGCCATTTTCGGATGAGTAAAGACGATATCAGACTTGCATGCAAGTTCCAATTTTTTGTGAGAATTTGAAACAGTTCAAAAGAAGGGGTTTCTATTTGAAAATAATTTAGAAAGTAGTTTTCATTTGTGGGAATTCAAAGTCAAAAAAGATTTTTTTTAGGGTCATCCGTTGAACTGGTAATCATTTAAAGGAGCTTCAGCAGAACAAGAGGATTGATCTTAAAAGGAAGCCCCAAATGGGGGAAAACTGTATGATTTTGCAGGGACTGTCTGATACCCATACTCTTTGTTGCTCCAAAACTTCTACAAATCATAAAATTTGTGGAAGAGACACCACAAGAGAGGAAATGATAAAAAATATGATTGTTCTCAGCCACGAATTCTACAATGTTGATTTTATAAAAGAGGTCATCAAAGTTGGCATTTGTACATTGGTTCCAAAAATAGCGTACCTTTGCCGCTTCCTTTTCTCACGAGTATCTTTCCACTTTCTCTTCCTTATTTCAAGCCATCCTTGATAATCCACATTTCTGTCAATATCTTCTATATTTATAATATTTTGTTGCAGAGGTGACAATGGTTGGCACATACTTCTGCCTCCATTTTGTTTCTGCGGTGAATTCACTTGACAGCTTGCCTTAACTGAATGCAGTCCACTATTGACTTCATAACAACGAACAATAGGCCTAATTCCATTGACAGAAGATCTGCCTTTGCTCTTGAAGTCCTCCAAATCATTAACATTCTGTTCATCTGTTATTTGATTGGTGGTCATAGCATCAATACTCATTTTAACCACACCATCCTTCTTCAGTGAGCTGAAGATATCAACCAATTTCCGTTGGCGAAATTTGTCCTCCTTCTCACGAACCTTCTTATGTAACCAATCAGGATGAACTACCCTAGGTACAGGATTGGCAACCTGAAGAAATCTAACTACTATGAGAAATGAAAACATAAAAATCACTCCAAAGGATAAGAATGAACTAGTATCAGCACCTTCTGCATTGCAGCAGGAATGGTAACAATTTTCTGAATTGCCGAACTAAGCCGTTGCTTGTAGTAGGACCAATCAATAATGGATCGGATGCCAACATCTGATGAAATCTTGCACCACTTCCGTACATAAAACTTCATAATTTCTGCAAAGAAAACACACGCGCACATATATATATAAGTGTTCTCCTTTGTGTACAAACAACATAAGAATATGGTCCAAGACAACTAATTAAGAACTTTACCAGGATCAGTTTCAAATATTGCAACAGGAACAGCACGCTCACTTACTGGTGTCCCCTGCTCATATTGACATTATAACCAACCTTGAATTTATGTGTCAAAAGAAATTTACATTTTTTTTAAAAAAAGTAAACCAACAGTGATGCACAATGAAAATGTGTGAGATAACAAGAAGAATAAGAGAAACACAAGCACAAAACAGATTGAAAAAACGCATCCCATAAGATTAATCAATGTAATCACTAAGATTCTAGTTCTACATAGTTTTTGGGCACAATCCATACATACATATTAGGATTGTCTTCAAGCAGCAATGTGTTTTTTTTTTTTTTTTTTTTTTTTTTTTTTGGTTTGGAAAATTTAAACTTTAGGGCATAAAAAATGTGATTAATGTGAATCAAACATTGATGCTTTATACTGCAACAGAACAAACGGAAAAATGTAAAGAAAAAATAAAAACATAACCCTAGAAACAGAACTCCCAGGGAAATAAATACAAAGAAAACAAAACAAAGAAAAAACCAATTAGCCTTCTTATGATCTTTTAATTCATAGGTTACTCATATTTGTCTAGACAGACCAAAAGAAGAAGAAAATAGGAGCAAAACAATCAAGACATAAACAGGAACATATATTTGATATAAGTTACAGCAATGGTTGGTTTGAAGCATATTTTGATGAAATAACTGATGGAAACACTGAGCTTCTTGGAATTTCAATATGCGTATGCAGGATGTATCTGCAATTAGTTGTAAAGGCAAGATAAAAACACCACAAAAAAAGAAGATAAAAGATGAAGTAGCACGAGGGATGGCAACTATCAGATCTACGAGGATGGATGGTGGATTTGAAAAGATATAACTAGGAATCTCAAGAATCTTTCGATGCAGATGTTATCTCATACATCTCATTTAGTATTAGTGTACATTAAAGAAATCAAAACAAATACTGAACGTATATGAGAGGCTTAGAGTACTAATAAATATCTAGAATCAAGAGATGGCTAAAGTTATAGTTGGATGATCACATATACGGAAACCAACTTAAAGGACAACTATATCACCTTAATTTAAGCAAAAACTTGAAAACCTTTGTAGAATGTTCGGATGAGAAAATTGACTAATTTGAAGCCAAAAAGACATTTCTAGCCAGATAGGTAGAATAATGGATAAACCAAGCAAGAAAGTGACTAGTGGGAAAACAGTGGCTTAAAACTCATTACTTCTGGAACAGCAGTATGGACAACAATGGTTCCAAATAATAGTGATCTTATTTCAATTGGCCAGTCATACATGTTAAGTCATCAACTGTCACAAAAACTTAAGTTGTTAGGCAATAGGCCCAACAATATATATCAATTTATCCAACACCCTCCCTCACATGAAGATGCAAAGAGATATACAATTGTACACAGAGAATTAGAACACAAATGGAAACAAACTCAAACGGAGAGACTTGAACCCAAGACATCTCTCAACCTAAGCTCTAATACCATGTTAAGTCACAAATTGTCCCAAAAGCTTTTGTTAAGAAATGTGCCCAATAATGTATAGCTAGCTATCCAACAATACAAACTACAATGGAGTTGATGATGCAGTTATAGTTCCCAATGATGCTGACAATTCCCAATGCATAGAACAGATTGGTAATATCATACACTTGAGCTGACAATCATAGCACATTTGATTGCAATGTTGTAAAGCATATAAGATAAACTAAGTGGGTATATGACAAAAAATTGCTCACAACACCAAGGTTACAACCAAGAAACCTTCCAGGTCATATAACAAAGATTATATGCAAATTGATAACCTTGCTGCAAATTAATAGTAGCAGTAACATAGCTACGGTTATGGAGAGCGGTCACATCATAAGGCCAAGGGTACACAATCTAGAAAATTATACAAAACTGGTTCTCTATCCTATTCTGCGGCCGCTGAAGATTGCTTATATGTTTTCTGTCAACAATACAACCAACATCAGCACCAATTGAAGTTCAGTGCTACAATTATAATAAAAATTGCCATAAATAAACCCAGCAATTTATAACGCACAGAAACCTGCTAAAGATTTGTTCCCTAAGAGTTTTGTTCAATTCATTTTTCTTTTCTTTTTTTTTCTTTTTTTCTCATGGTGTTTCCAATCATATCTGAGGCAATTTCACAGTGACAACAGCATAGATATTCCAGGAAAAGTATCACAAAAGAGCGATTAATGAATGTAAGAAAATACACATGTTTAAGTTGAAGAAAGATAGTTACTTTTGGCTCACATGCAACTACATATTGGCAACGTAGTCCTTTGTCTTTAACCATTGTATCACCAAGAAAATCAGCAAGACGTTTTGCAGTGGTTACTGCACATGACTTTTGTTCACCATAGTCCACTAAGGACTTGCTCATCGTGCTTGATTCTGATATGTAATCAAGCAACTCACTGTCCGCAATATCCTTGCCTTGATTCTGACAAAGTAAAAATTTATGATAATCATACTCCTTTGATCCTTGACTCAAATATGCAATCAACATTGTTTTTCCATAACCAAGAGAAGCAAATATTTGAAAAAATTAAGTATGTCATTCTAGGTGATGCTTTGAACAAAGAATATTTATCTTCCAGACACAAGTTTTTTTTTTCACATACATCAAGAAGATCAAGCCAACGGTTTGCAACAGAAGCAACTGCAAAGTAGCATTCCTCTAAGGTTGACCCATGAAGGAATTTGTCAAAAAGCTCAGCCTGCAGACAAGTATTTCAAGCTTGAAGATAACAATCTAAAAATAGATTTGTGAATCATGTATACATATAAAGCATCTGAAGACACTATAGTGCTAAAGCATAAACCATATGGAAGCAGCACCATACTCCAGCTATGTTAGGCAACATATTTCCACAGTATAGCAAACAAATCAATTCAACAAAACCTTTTGAGAACATAAATAGAACCAATTTTCTCCTCATACTCATTCTTAAAATACCAATTTTTTTTCTTTGGAAGGGGTGAGGAGGAGACAGATATTGAGGATAATATAACCTCTAAACAGGTATGGTGAACGTAGACTCAATCATCCATCGCCGATGGTTCGGCCACAATTTTCACATTCTATTCCATTTGATATTTAGTTGGTGTCAGGACTGTCAAAAGGACAATTTCAATAGTGGCTATTTTGGTAATTCAAGATAACCATTTGTTATCAAATCCCTGGAGGATTCGATTCTATATTTTTTTGAGAGGTAGTCCAAAGAGAATAGAGCTTAGACTTCAAAATAAGGTTGTTCATTGGTCACGTAATAGAAAGACTATTGCCGCTAATTTTCACTAAAACTAATTAAATTTAAAACTTGAAACATTTAAAGTGACAGATATGTTGTGGAACTTCTGCCTCAAGACAATATAAGGGCATGCAAAGTTCATCATTTTGTCATGTGAAAACAATGAGATGTGCATGTGTTAGAAACATTTCACCATGGATATGGTTATTTTTGGATTTTCAAGTTCCCCCACATTGAAAAACACTTATAGCATCTAAACTTCCATTGTGGAGGAATGGACAAAAGAATTGCAGTTTGCTTACAAATAATAAAAGGAAAATTCTAAACATACATAAAATTTATACAAAAAAACTTGACAAGAATGATCTGGCATTGTCATTATTGTAAATAAATCCATCTTCAATGGTGTTTTGTTTTGAAATGAAAGGCCCACAATGAGCCACATCATTATGTATGAGTTTTTTGTTTTTATAGCATTACTCATAATAAAATATAGGAACTGTAACAACCCTATCCCACATCAGAAGTTTGCATGGGAAATCTTGGGTGTAGAAAGCACCACTAGCTTGCTATTGAGTAACTTGGGCTTAAATATTTTGGGTTACGTTAGTAGATCCACTTTCTTCAAATTACTTGAGCCAGCAGGTTGTGAGACGTGACAAATAGTACAATAGCCAACTTGTGCAAACAACCATCTGGGTCACAGTTCTGGACTGACCACGAGCTTATCGTGGCAATCTAATTGATTATGGACCCTTTGCTTGGGTATATAAGACACCACAAATAAATCACAGCTACGTTACTAAGGCTGCAAATTTGAATAGCTCAAATCTTCAAAGAAACGAAGACTCTATTAAGGTACACATACAAATTCCAAACTTCCCTTAGCTGAACCCCATTTTGTTACTACACAATAATACCTAGTCTTAGATTTAGGTTGCATTGCTTCAGGGAAGTGTCCCCTTCATGACACGTAGGAGAGGTTAAAATTAGCCAACAATGATTAGAGAAGGGAGGCGGGGACAAGAAAAAGTCATTATCTTGAGCAGCTAGTATTATCAGGTCCATATAATGATTAATCAAAAAATGCCTGAACTAAAGCAAGACACATATACCATGATTAATAAATCCCTGAAAATGCATACCAAAGTGCAGGAATAGAGATACCTGGAAAACTTTGATGAGCTTCAGCTCACCTCTACGCTTGATCTCGAAACCTTTAAGCTCTGCAAGGGTCCCGTCGTCATTAAACACAGCATATCGCTTCTTAATTAAAATGCCTTCTTCCTTAGAAGCTGGAAGAATCATTGCCTACATGCCAGAAACAGCTCCCAAATAACCAATTTGAATATGAGGCCAAAAAAAAAATATATATATAGATAAAACTTAAAATCCAATAAGTTACTGTTCAACATTACTTAAACGGTCATCCCATTTACCTTATAGGGTCCATCCACTTCAAATTCAATTGAGCATTCACTATGTGTTGTATACGTTCTATTAATAGGATCTTTGAGTGTCTGTAAGAAATAGCAATTAGAAACAGTGATTTATACACGGATATGCAGAATGCTTCAGAAAGTCATTATACTGAAAAAAATAAAGCTCAAGTAAAGAAGAATGCTTGCTAATGCATATGAAGGTAGGAGAATCAAAAATTCAAAAAAACATAAAAAGAAAAAAGGAACTTAATTTTCATCTAACCTGGTACTGATCATTTGTATTGTTCCTTGCAACATCAACATTAAGCATAACACAAGGATATGAAATTGTCAGCTTCTTCTTTGAGTCTCTGAAATGTATGCTCCACAAAAATGGTCAGTATCTTCACTAATACCATGCAAAGCGGACCAATGGTTAAATTCTTTCAAATCAAAATGACTTGGACGATACATCTAAAACATTTTATTATTTATATATCGTTGTCTATAAACAACAAAAAATTCAGAAAAGAAAAAAAAAGAAAAAAGAAAAAGAAGAAAGGATGATTTGAATGTGACAGTTGTAATATGAATCAGGGAAAGAAAAGACATACTTTGTTTTAAAGGTGAAGTTCTCTGGGAATGATCCAGGTAAAGCACACCAGATACCATCTGTGTCTAATTCAAGTGGCCGTCCAATTTTCTCAACAAGTAAACGAGCATTTTGAATGATTTTTGCACCAGTATATGTAACAACTCCAGCCATTTCCATAGAGTACCATCTTGCACCCCTGGAATGAAACCATGTAACGCATAAATCAACAACTATTAAAGCATACAAGACCATACAGAAAACCCAATCAGGAGCAAAATCTCAGAACTAGATAGTAAAAGAAACTCACTTGCGCATGACATATCCATAGAAGGAATTGAGAATACACTTATGAGCCAGTTGTAATGAATCATAGACTACTACCATATCCTGCAAAAATTAATAAGCAAGGACAGTGACTAAAGGAGGATGGTTCCGAAACTATTACAAATTAACTAAATTTAAAATGTCCAAAAATGAGGAAGAAAAAATGAACAAGAAAGTTCTGGCAATCATACTTGTGCTTCTTGGATCTTTATAGAATTTCCACTAGCCTTTGCTTCTGACAGCTTGCCCTTCCAAACTTTATTGAGTCCTTTGTACTCATACCTTCTATCTCGAAAGCTTAAACAAGAACAAAAGAAAATGTTTATTTAGTCAACCTAATATATTCTTTGCCAGGTTCTCTGTAGCAAATAATTGCATGCTCCTTATTTGTTTAACAAGAAGCCTAGAACTGTGAGTACATAAATGTGAATAAAAGGATGAGAATCAAACAAAATTTAAGCTTCTTACCTGCGGACAGTATCAACATAAAAAGAGTTTTCCCGCATGCAGATCCCAGCTTCTCGAAGCTCAGTTACTGGCTTGTTGAGTACACGTTTGTATGCCTATTGAAAACAATTCAACATAGCTTGTAAGGAGTTACTCAAGTAAACATTTGCTTTAGAGACAGTGATGAACTAGGTACTGCAGACACTTCTAAGGAGAAACCATGTTCATGTTGGATTTTAACACTTCTCGGACACTTCAAGAAGCATGTCCTATAATTCTTTGAAGTTCCCCATTTACGAATGAAATTTCATAATTTTAGATACTTTGACAGCACTTTTCGCACACTCCGCAATACATCCTATGATGTCTCTTCATAGGAACAAAGTCCAACATCTTGGTATGCAACTCACTCACCCCAAATCTATTTTAAAATATTTTATGAAATAGAAATTACATATGCATGTCCAACATAAAGTATGGAATGAACAACTTCTAATCTAGGAATAAAACATAGTAATCAAGATTAAAATATATACACATATATAGTAAGAAAGTAAGTAGTGGGATTATGCATTATATACATGATATTTATGCAGCTTCATCTTCCTTATTTTGTAACTTCACGTAGAAATATAATTAGATAATAAATTAAATTACATGTTGCTGTTATATAATATGTGAAAAGTAAAATAAATACATAAAATGGTGTCCATGCAGTGTCCGTGTCCTACTTTCTAGGATTTTCTCTGTCAACATGTCCATGTTCATACTACATAGGTGTTGAAATATACCTTTTGACAGTACTTCTTTAGACGCTCCTTGAGTTTCAATTGCTGCTCCATTTTTGGCAGGTCAAGAAAAGATTTTGACAACTGGCCATCTCCACTATCAACAAACTCGGACTCAATTTGCCTCTTCAAATGATAGTAGTCACTGATATTTCCAAATTGATGTCCACAAAACAAACAATAATCAGTTGCAGTCACTCATCAAATAACCCTGAGAACAACAGAGGAATAAAATAGACCTTTTCTTTGCCATGTATGTCTCCCCACGCCAGACCCACTCAAGCTTCCGAAGACAAGTTTTGCCTGGCCGGTTGAAATCACATGCAGTACAGACCTCATCTGAGACTATTGATGATGGCTGGAATTAGGCAAAAATTAATCTTTCAAAACACTAATTGTAAAGATACTTCTTATGTAAGACAAAATCCAAGCCACTAATTGAAAAAATGCACTAAGAATTCTGATAAAAAAATCACTAAACTAATTGAGCAAGAAGGATAAATGTATATCAAGACGATACATCTCGAACAAAAGAAAAAATAAAAACACATCAACAATCAAAAGTTGCATGTTCCATGATGCTAGCCCAAAATTAATAACTCAGTCTAAAGGCATAACTCTGACATGAAACCAAGAATAGACTGACTAAGCCCTAATTCAGGAAATGACAGAAATATATATATATATATGTATATGTTTATTGTCATTGAACAAAATTATGTGAAAAATAAAAACTAATTCAAGATATGGACAAGCAAACATGCATCATCAACGGATTTTTCTTAATAAACAAATCCACTAATTGAAGAGAACCAAAGGCAACAGCCATTGATGCAGGGCTACATATCTACTTTCCTTTTGAAAGCTAATATCAATGAAACAACAACTTGAAAAGACCACAGAAGGACACCTTCTAGAGAAAAGGGGAGCAAACAAAATTCATCTACTGAGGAACTCTTTCAAGCTTGGAAGCAAGAAAATTACTAGACCCACCAAAACAAATTACTAGGGGCCATTTTCCAAATTGCTTCTCAATCAATTGTAATTAACCAGCAGTGCAAAATATTCTCACAGATCTTTCGATAACACAATCAACTCCTAACACTAAAAGAAAAGGAAAGGCCCCAAGCTATGAAACAATACATAAGAATAAGATAATTAACAGTTTCATCCCCCCCCCCCCCCAAAACACAAAAAGGATAAAGGAAAAAGAAAAGAAAAAGAGTCCAATATTAGCTTAGAATGAGCATACATATCCTATAATATTCAACCAAAAAATTACCAGCCTTTTCTTTGGATATTGAAGGTGGATTTCTAATCCACTAGAACACCTCCTGCAAAAAATTATATCATCACCCTCTTCGCAATTATTGGTGTTGCATGAAACCATCAAACAATTACAAAATTTCCAGTAGTCGTTTTCCAAATCACAGTACTCTCGAGTATCCACTCATTGAATGACTGACGGTCCACTATCTCTATGCTCAAATTTTCAGTTTTGCCAATTGTGTAAAAATGTTGCAAGAGAAAGAAACTAAAAAGGTAGAAATTTTCAGAAAATATGCAATTTAATTCTTTGAATTGTATAAAATGACTTGACATCACTACTATTAACAGAATCCAAATGGAACTTCAGGCTGCCTTTTCATTGCCATAATAAACACATCTACCCAACCACTTACATTTTGTGTATTGGGGGATTGTAATGCAATGCGGACTGATAGTCCTGGATAGTCCATGGATTATTTGGCTGGAAATGATGTGTATTCCATATTTGTTTTCTCGTGAGATTAAATGTCTAGAAATGACTATTTTAGTGAATCTCATGTTTGATTTGAAAATTATGAAGTATGTTGTTTAAATTGTTTACAATGGCAATACTAAATTTGAAGTATATTTTATTTTATTTTTATTAGAAATTTAATTTACAAAGATCACTTTTAATTTTATTTAAATACGACATTAGAAGTATAATTTCATTTATGATTTTGCTAATACAAAAAAAGAAGAAGAAAAAAGAAAGTAAGAGAAGACTATTATATATCATGAGATTAATTTACACCTATTTAAAAAAAATCAACATGTTCAAAAAAAAAGAAATAAAAAAATGAAAGAAATAAATTTTATATATATTTGTCATTTAACTAGCTAATCCGCCCATCCCCCCCCCCCCCCCCCAAAAAAAAATCCATGGGATTGAGTTATCCCACATATGGGGGATTATTAGTCCGGCCTTCATTTTTCCAACCAAACATTGGACTATCCACTTTGTTGGACATGGAGTCCAATCCCATGCCCTAATCCCACCAAACAAACACCTGATATATGATAGTTTTAGGGATAGTATTTCTCAAACCTTCAAGTTCTTTACAATTCTTTCAAAAAAGAGGCTTTCAAGATCATCAGAAGTCAAGTAACCAAAAAATAATCGATAAGCAAGGCTTCCAAGTAAGCACATCAAATGCCCATAATTTAAGCAGGTTAACCAGGATTCAAAATCAAATTTACTTTCCAACACCCAGATTCCCAGTGATCAAGTCATCATTGATCTCATTTGAAACTTTGATCACATTCCAGACAGACGCATTCTTAAACAGTAGTAGCATGGACCTCTGCATTTAGCCTTATAACAAGATCTCATAGTACCACTTAAATGATGATTATGTCACACTATCCTCACAAACAACTCATATCCTAGTTCTCTGCTAACAAATACATGGACTTTAGTGGTGAGCAAATCAGTAGCAGGTGTTTGATTTCCCCCTAACCCTGGACTTGGTATAATAAGTTAAGTTTATGTAACTTGTACCAATTGCTTAGTTAGAAAGCAATTATATAATTTTAAATGGACAACCAGTTTCGTTTCTTTAACAAAATATGATGCATGACATTGATGTAGCCCCACTAGAGAAAGTGGAGAAGAGAAGAGACTTAAGAGAAAGAAAAGAGAAGAATAATAAGAAAGGAGGGAAACAGGAAACACACTCCCAACAATATCTCAATTAATCAATATCCAAGTCAAAGTTTGCTAAACCATTACATTAAAGGCATATATATAGGCTAACTAAACTAATAAAATTCCACAAGCAAACAAATACTAAGAAATAAAATCCCAACTAAATTAAAACTCGTAAATAATAAAAACTACAAAATCTTCAATTATCTCCTTATCCAATTCTTTGTGTTTCTCATCACACATTGTCTTTTATAAGTTTCCGAGTGACTTCCGTAAGCATGTGTACTATTAATAATCTAAGCAAAGGCACAGCAGAAATATTCTGTACTTTTATTGGTCTCTTGATGTGATATACAATTTTCCCCTTTGCTGGAAAACCTATTTAGGCTAATTAATAGGGAAAATGACTGACGCAATAATAGAAACTAGTATTACAAGATTTCGTAATTTGAAATGATCCCAATATTTGAGTCAATTTATCCTGACAACATATCATAAGGTACTAGAAAATAATAGTAAAGTAAAACTGTTCTAATCAAACATCAACTTTCATATATGCGTTCTGATTAGATTAATAACAAAATTTGCATCAATGATGCCCCTAAAATAAATCATTTTAATGTAGTTATCCACAATGTGAAAAAACTAAATAAATATCTGTACCTGGAGCCTGTTTGTCAAGATAATGTTTGGATACATTGCGGCCACATCTAGATGATAAATGAGGGGACATTCCTCACGTATAGGTTCATCTTGCAACTTCATAAGCTGCAAGTTGAAAAGAAGAACCAACTATTGGTCACAATCTTGTATAAGATCAATCAAAGAGAAAAGGAGGTGCATTTATGTATAAAGTTCCATGCTTAGCTCAAATGTTCCAACCATTGGTCACAATCTTGGGTGACCCATTACCAGTAAGAACCAACTATTAAGCCAATATTGCAAGCTGTGGAGAGAGTATAAACAGTATAGTTTATAAAGATATGGGTTACAAAGAGCAGTCATAACTTTGACAAAATTACTAAATAGTATTTCTTATGTTCATTTTACATATCAAAACTAAGCATTATATATTAGGATTTTTTTTTTTTTTTACATGCTAGGATTCGCAAAGAGCAGCACCCTACGATGTTCATGACCAATCGGATCCTGACATACCAGTAGGTATATTAAGATATATACAGATCAAAAAGACATGAAGAGAAAGATAACTCATCAGTGTCAAAACATTAGTTTGGGTTTGAGAGTAGAAAGAAACAGCACCTTTTCCATGATGGCATCCTTCACTTCATCATAATTTGATACTGATTCCAACTCCATCTTACCCTCTACTCTAATAGCATATTGCAGATCACGATCAAGATTGTTGATCAGTTGCTGAAACCAAGAGTACCTCACCATCATTAGAAACTGTACATGATGCTAAACTGTCCAGAAGAAATATCAACAGAAATCTAATGCATCATCGATGGATTAGTAAAGCAACCAATAAAGATATGGAAAAAGAGCAGGTTTAAACTTGGGGAAGTTTCTTAATGGCTTTATACACAACATCAATAATGGTCAATAAATCAATTTTTGGTCCTTATAAACCCATGCCATAACAAAATCAATAAAAAGCCCCAAAATTTAGATAGGTGTATGGATGCCTAGGAAATTGACAGATATTTTTAAGTGATCAAAACTTTAACAATTTAACCAATTTTAACAAACAATTTTACCTTAATAAAGGAGTGAAAAAATACCTGAAATGCTTTATGATGATAAAAGGAAAGCATAAAGAATTCTTTACATGGATAATAATCAATAGAAGGAACAGGGGAAGATATTTTGAGAGCATATAGGAGATTAGCTGGGTATTGTACAGTTACTGCAATTCAATTTAAATCATCCAACTGCTTTAACATCCAAAAGTAGAAGAATGAAAATTCAATTCTTGGCTTATATCACTTTTATAATCCTTTATATATGGATATGCTATTTTGACTCCCTTTTCCAAGAAAACAACAATATTTCTGAGAACTTAAGACTAGTGGGAAAAAAAATAAATGAAGAAAAATTTTATGCAAAAGAAATATATATTCAGTATTTGACATATCGGTTTCAATATTAGGAGACGGAAAAACAATCAGAAAATTACGTCTCAGGGATGGTTTTAAATAATGGTATCGGGATACATACATTATCGGCGATATATCCAACAGTATATTGGCCAATATATCGGTGAATAACGATATTGGAAATCTAAAATCAGTTTCATATCGGCCAATACAATACATAATGGCTGATATTTACAACCGTAAGGTTAAATGCTATCTTTGAAGAGAAACAGTGCACTATTCTGTAGCCAAGATTGAGTCCATTCATCAAATCAATCCAACAGATCAATTTGTGAAGAAACCGACTACAGTAAAAGCATAAGCCAATACAGATGGTGTAACTTATGTACTTATATCATGATGACTAGGCCAAACACGTGTATGTACAACAAGTGCTTTGTTCAAAAGTATTGATGGTTGTCAGGTTTTGAACACAAGACCTTTCTGGTTTCTGCTCGAACATCATGTTCAACAATTGGCTATGCTGAAAGCTTAAAATGACGGAAAGGGTGTATCTCAAGGACTCGTGTCATCAGATCTTTATAAGGCATTTTAAAAGAACCAAAGAAACTTGGTTCAAAAGTATTGATGGTTGAGGGAGATAAGTACCACATACCTCATAAGCAGATGGATCAAGCTTAAAACTAGTTGGAAGATCAGATCTGAAAACACCACTTTCTAGGCATTCCACATGGCCACCAATATATGTCTCACTCTCCAAGAGCTGGTTACTATAGAACTTTTCTGGATCAGATTGGTGTTTATTAGGACAAATAACATTTGCTTTGTATGCCTGCAGATATGATAGAATTGTCATAATTTAAAAGTAGGCGAATTTTAATTCAAGTTATAAAAAAGTGCCAAGGCTAAGGAAAAGAAATACAAAGAAAGCAACAAAAAAAAAAATCACAAGATAACACAGGGAAGAAATTGATCACAGTTTCAACATGTATTCATATTCCCAAGAACCCACCTGGACCATCAGAAGCATCTCACAAAGGGTTCCACTTCCTTTACGCAAAACCTCATCTGGCGGCATGGGTATTATGGTTGCAAGGGAGAAAATGAAGGGATGGACATAGGTCATATACAAGTAATAAGTTGCAACAGCATCAGAAACAGAGTAGGAAGCCATCATCTAAAGTAATAAATTAAACAAAGAAAAGAGAACGTTAGAAACATTAACAATAAGGTAATGCAAAAAATGTGATGGAAATAAACAATTACTATTATCCAATGACATCTAGTTGATAACAATGATACTTCTTATGGAGAATGACAGTGCTCATTATTTGCCAAAAAATAATAAATTGTGTGGCTGCAGAATACCTTCCTGAGGCCATCAACTTGACTCAAGTTGGCAGCCAGAGAGAATGAAAAGTTTAGAGACAACAACTGAATGACCACATAAATCACCTCACCTTCACAATACAAGTCGGCCCCACACCTTCACATGGTGTGGGGCTCAACAGTATTGTAAAGGGAGCAGTGGTTTAGGTCGTGTCTGTAACATTGTTGAATGGAAATGGATCCCTTTATGTGACTCCAAACATAACATCAAAATTTTACTTTTTTTTAATGCATCATTTTCCTTAGCTACTAACCACATTTTTTGAGCAATTCACCATTTTCAGTATCATATACCTGGGGCCTTTCCATTGCAAACCGAACCATATCCTCGGGATTCACCTCCAATGGATCATAACCCAATTTAGCCTTGGCAAC
Organism: Camellia granthamiana; assembly: GCA_036172215.1. NCBI lineage: Eukaryota > Viridiplantae > Streptophyta > Magnoliopsida > Ericales > Theaceae > Camellia > Camellia granthamiana. The sequence goes on along the minus strand of CM069915.1, from coordinate 52,539,915 downwards.
AGCCTGACATATAAGCAAACAATTGAATATGTTAACTTTCCCACAGAAAAATAATGCATGTAATTTAAGTACAGTCAACATAGTTAAAAATAAATATATACAAGTGAAGAGACAAATAGTGTACGGTTGAATAAAAATAAAATTAATGTTAATGTTGACTGTAGAATATAATTAAATGCTTAAAGGTTCAAGTTTTAAATGCATCACCAACATGCTCGCCTTTCACTATTTTACAGTAGCCAGTTGTTATGCATGAGACACCATTCACAATCATCTCATTAAGGTATTCTATTAATCCATCCACACAAACACTAAAATTGCTATTCCTATAAATCTAATGACACATGAGAAACATGGAGGTTGCAAGAAAACCCTAACTACCAATGTAGATTCACCAAACTTTCAGAACATTGAGCAATGATGCATCAAAAATACCATCAACTAACTTCATTATAAACATCCTTGAGAATAATAGATGAAACTGCAAACATAAAGAAATTGACAAGTTGCCAAGAAAAGAGGGTAAGATATTTTGACTTGAACACAACTTGGTTAAAAAAAAAAAAATTCTTTGTTTTACAAGAAGTAAGAGTCCCCGCGAAAGACATGGATACCAATGGTTGCTGATTCCTAACATCATCACTGTCCCAATCAGCATATGAATAGGCATAGAGATAAAAGTGAAGAAGACCCTACAAGTTATGGACAAGTCATTGCGCCATAAGAAAACAGTTAATCTCTAGGACAGTTGCATAATGAACGAAGCAAGAAACTGACTAATCAAGTGAATAGACTAAAGCAATGCCACGCTTTCGATATGGGATAATGTGATATAAACAAGAATATGTATGTATTTATTTATTTTTATAAATAACAAGACTATGAATTTATTGACAACTGAAAGGTGACAGGTCATCAAAGAGTCAAAGCTTCACATGAACTCTACTAGAATAGAAAGGAGCAGTACATATCTAACAAGCTCGAAAGAATTGCTTAGAAAGCAGATAGCTGGTAAGACTTGGAAAGCAGCAAAGGATATCCAACATCTTTTGTCTTAAACTGCAAGTATGAGTGGCTTAGACTCAACACCGAGAAGGATCATCCCAGCTGGTAACCATTTCATGAATACAGTCAACTCGATGAAGCTTTAACCCAACTATTTGGGGGAGGTTGCATGAACCATGTTTGACCTCCTTCTATGTCAAGATGACAAAAGCCAGTTAAACTGCACACTAAAATATCTTTCCATACTTTCTAAATCCACAGTAATCCTGGTTATATTATAAACTTCAGGGATCAATTGATAGGCCAGACTTTATCACCGATGGAAAGCTGAGAAAGCAGGGATGAATCATTTGTATAAGGAGACAGCCAAATCAACTAGGTGATCTCAACAATTTAAAGAAGAATAATGTCAAGAAAAGCGGGTGTCTTGTTTTATCAAAACAAGAGGAGCAGCAGCATAGAACAAGAAGACAATTCAACTGCTGAAGCCGGTAGCAGTGCTCCCAAACCTGGATAGCTAAGATGATTTGCCTTGTTCTTCAAGTTGTTTCAAGGATTTCTGATGATTACACAAACCTAACTAGAGTGAGTCCTCTTCTAGAGTATCAGATCCTTTTTCAAACTGATTTTCTAAATTTAAAAGTGCACTTGCATATCTCATCATGCTATGTGCTTTCAGTGCTGCCTTAACTCTTAACCATACTCTACCATCATCTCTTGCTCCTCTTTGGTTCTACCTTTCTGCTCAAAACTGGACCTCTGAGATAAAAGCTTAGGCCCTGTTTGGTCTATTGTGTTGCAGTAACTTGAAGCACTTCTAACTGCCTAAGTGGTTTAGTGTGTGTTTGTCTACAAGTTAAAAGAACATTGAACTCGATGAGCTGCAAAGAAATTAAAGCTAAAAGCTCTTCATGATGAAGCAGTTCTAAGTTGCTTCTACAGAAGCTCTTTTAAAAAAGCACTTTACCAAAAGCCATCACACTGCCAAATGGGCTCTTAGTGTTCACTTGAGGAAGAACAGAGTAATTACGCCCAAACCACGTAAACAGAGATAAGGAAGTCTAGAATAAAATTGCTTGAAAAGGTCAAAACTAAACACCAACAAGAACTGAACAAGGATTCAATTCATGAGGGATACATGAATGAAAAAGGTGTCACAAAAACAAGTGGGAACATAAATGAAAGGGGATGTGAATGAGTAGATTTTTTAAAAAAATAAAATAAAATAAGAAAACAAAAAAAAGTCTAGAACATAAAATGTATATATATTTCACATAGAAAATAGTCTAGAACATAAAGAGCATGCAAATTGGAGATTTTCACCTTTAAGCCATGGCTTCCCTGGGGGAGATAACTATCACGTTTGACCCATGCAAAACAATCCAGATGGCAAGCAAATTTGGCACGGCATTCCCCTTGATCCTTGTCACAACGAAATCCCAGCTCCTACAGGCTCCGAAAGAAAAAGGAAATAAGAAAGCAAGAAAGATTCAATCATGGTGCATGTACCTCAACCTAAAAGAATTAAAATATAGTTTTACAAATTCTTTCAGATATTCCAACATGCAACCACTCTTAAAGCAAGTAGAGCTGAAATATCAAAACAAAAGTCAAGTCAATGGTTTTTTGCAAACATCAGTACAAAGGGATACAGCATCACAAGAATTTGCTAGTGATTCAAAACCAGTGCAGAATTAACCATTATAGCATCAACATCACAATGATACTTTAGAAGTAAGATTATTCTCAGAATTAAGACTTAGTTTTTGCTGATGCCCATGCACCAAATCAACAAGTCGTAGCAACAAGAAGCACCATGGATGTTTTCCTTCTCCAATCCCAGAAAACAAAGTATACTAACGAAACAAGGCACAAACTCCCCTAATAAAATGAATCTTGTAGTGGTTAGAAGCTTATTTATCAACAAAGACATCATACATGTAAAGTTTTGTCTCCCTGTGCTTAGCGACATGTAAGACATATTGACTATAATGGCTGAAAATTTGAATGTTTCTGCACACTATTACTAATTCATAGCATTTAATAGACAAAGAAGGAAGCTGGCAGAGTAAGAACTACAATTCATGGGTTAAATTCAGAATATTATTCCAGCATTCTGGAAAATACAAATCTAAAGCATTTGAGAAACTGAGATCAATGACAACATAAATGAGCTAAAAAGGCCATTATTTGGTATGGCGTCACTAATTGTAAGTCACAGAACAGAGCTACTTACATCACTCATTTTAAACCCATGATGGGCTGCTCTGCTTTCCACAAATGGCCAGTCAAAAAAGTCACCATTGTATGTAACATAAATCCCCGGTTTCATCTCTCGCATATGAGTAAACCACTGTCTAAGAAGCTCTTCCTGCAAGAAACACCAATTCATACAGCTATTAAACTAGGCACCAGAACTCTTCAAAAGATATGAAGCAAAGCTACCAAAATACTATGGACCATTACCTCATTTTTCACATTTGTAACTTTGAAATAGCCTTCATATTCTGGTTTTGGAGTGTACTCCAAATCCTCTATATCTTCTCCGACACACTGAAAATTGGAAAGTGTAAAAATATAATTAACCCGTCAGTGCAGAATCTTACCATTGAACACATACTGCAATTCGACAAAAACATAGGATTGCAACAATGATGTTCATGTAATAACAGAGCACTGATTGCCTAATAGGAAACAATAAATGGAACTTACAATTAAATAACTACCGAGCTTGTTTGTAAAGTAAATTAGTTATCAAAACTTGCAGAAGATGATGAGTAGCATTGGATGCCAAAGGAGTTGCAACAACCATGACAAAGATGCTAGAATTATTACTATTTTGTTCTTCTTTTTTTTTTTAGGTAAGTGACAAAACGCTGGAATTGTCACCAAGATAAACTAAATATTAAATAATAAGATAAAAGACCACTAATTTTACAAGTTATAGTTTTATCTTTTGGATGAATGATACCATGATGTTAGAAAATATGCTGGTAAACAAACAAATATTGTGTTAACTGGTAAATCCCTTCCAGTTACCCTAATCCTATAAATTCTAACGGAGGTTGATGTACTCCAACTTCCAAATAGGTTATACTTATCCCGTGCAAAGACTCAATACAACAAGATGACATTTTATTCCAGCTGACCTTTACACCATAGAGGTTAAGCAAAACTAATTATGTTTTTCTCCCCAACAAAGCTCCTGCAAAAGTCCAATCTTCCACCCACTAATAGAGTTGATCTCTCTAAATAAGAATGATGCTTGAAAAAATATTTCTATTCTTTTTTCTTGATGACACAATTGTTCAAAAATTACTTTTCTTTTTGGGATTTGTAAAAAAAATTCCATTGAGTAGCAGAACATTCATCATCATACCACCATAACAATAATTTTACAATATTCCATGCCTTCTACGATGATGCTTCTATAAACTCAAAAACAATGTTTTGCCACCACATATTCTCTACCTAAGTGACAAAGGAACCCAGTCAAGTAGAGGATATGGTCAAAATGCTTGTTTCTAAAATTAGGCATGTCGAGACATGTCCACTTACAAATGCACCAGATAAGTTCAGCATCACCTAGATGTGTTCAACCATTAAGTGCCTCCAAATGAAGCCATCGGCATCATTTCACTCTCACGCATTCTTCCAACACCTTTTATTTCCATAAAAGGTATATTAAGACCACTGCACCCTTGCCAAATGAAGCACAAGGACTTTGCTTAAGAACATCAACCACCACAACGTTCGCTAGAACAAAATATTTTAAACAAGATAACTAGAAATTATAGCTCAATAAAACCACCATCAGGATTGGCATTTCCTTCAGATTGAGTTGTTTCCCCCACACAATGGGGGTGTTTGGGAAGAGCTTTTTTTAGCTTTTTTGGCTAAAATAGCACTAAAAGACAAAATAGGCTAAAATAACTAATAAGACAAAATGTCACATCAAGCCCATAATCATTTCACTTTTTCTCTCACAAACATCACATCCAACTACAAAAAAATCCAACTATCTTCCCAAACACAAAAATTTTAGCCTCCTAAAATAACCAAAAACTAAAATAGCAACTTCCCAAACACCCACAATATATGACGGCTCATTTGAGAACAATTGATTTTCTCTATGTTTGGTGTCCTTTGGGTGCAGCCCCGAGGAGTGATGGATGTTTTATGAAGTTCGGGCGGGGGTTGGGTTGGGAAGCAACGTCAGAAGGCTTGGTCTATGGCTCCTTTGTGCTTAATGTGGTAGATTTGGTTGGAGCAGAATCGTCACATTTTTCAGGGGATTGTTTGGTCTGTGTCTTGGTTGGAAAATAGGCTTTTCCAAGTTCTTTGTGGTTGGGTGTCTAGGCGGGTGGACCCGGATTTGTCTTCTCTTTTAGATTTCATTGATGATGTGATTGACTAGGTGTTCCTGTTTCTGTATTTCTTTGGCATCTCCTTGATGCTCTTGGTTTATAAATTTTATTTATCAAAAAAAAAAAAAAGCCTGGAATACATGCACTTCTTTTTTACTCTATTAACTATATAATTTGTGTTCCCTCCATAGAAAATTTAAATTTTTTATGTCAATTGAGGAAACCCATACCCCATTTTCTCAACTTCTCCATAAAACATCAATCTATTATCAATTCTATGGTCTTAACAAAATCCAAAATTTGGTTCAAAGGCAGTTTAATTATCCCCAAAAACAATGTATACAAAAAAGCAACTAATTTACTGATAACACATAATATTTTCTTCTTTGACAACAAAAGTTCGCCTATTCCTTTCACCCCAAATTATCCACATTAATGCCAGCGGAACCAAGTCTTTTGCCTTCTTCCTCCTCTGTCCGCACAAGCTCCTCTCCAAGGAAATAAGGAACCCCTAAACCTGCAAGAGTGACTTAAAAGGATTTCAAGCTAAACTGCCAAGAGAAGGATCTTAGCCATTAAACCAAGTCATCACCATCACCATCCCCACCACCAATGTGGGTCAAACAAAGATGCCCAAGGAGATCTAAAACCTTTGCCATCTCCCAATCATTCATTCCTCTACAAAGCATAATGTCCCAAAAAGCTTGACCACCTTCTATCTTCAAACAATCACTCATCGTAGCTTGCATGTCTGGATCAATACAGGCAACATTTGGGAAAGAATCATCTAGTCTAACCTCCCTGCACCCCACTCTCCACCAAAAACTTAATACGCCCAGAGACAGCCATCCTGTCCATATCTAATACCTTTCCACAAACTGACCCCATAGGACACCGTAACCTCCTGTGACATCCATCTTCCCCAAATACACCCATATTTACATGCCACCACCCTCCTCAAATACTTCTCCCTTTCACAAACAAATCTCATAACCATTTCCCCAATAAGGTTTGATTGAAAATGGCAAGATAGCAAATACCAAATAGTTTCTTAAATATAAATAAAATTTCATAGTGAATTCTGTTCTTTTTCAATGGAATTGCAACAAATAGGAGATACACAAAGAAATTCTATGTGCAATCCAGTAGGGCCAATTACAGAATTTATGTATAATGAAGTTAAGAATTCAAGGTGCATATAGAAAATCATTAAAAACCTAGAAAACATGCAAATAAATCAAAGACGAAATATGCACCTCTCTGTTAATGATCAGATACCCTTGCGCATCAACCATGTAGGAGATCATCATAATTGAATCATACTCGGCATCTGGAAATTTTAAAGGAAGCTTTGTGGTCTCGATATCAAATGCACAAACATGAACTTCGGCACGTTGCAAGAGATCGGTTCTCCTTTCGAGCATAACTCCAGCACTGGATACACTGACATCATACCACTGCCCACATCTTACATCTAAATCACATGGAATTCCAAGTAAGACAACATGATATGCAATTTAATCACGTCTTTAGAAAGTATTAGAATAAGTTTTGCAATCAACTACGTGAAAAAGAACTCACCATTGTCAATGGCGAAGCGAACGTGGTAAGGAACATCATACTCACGAAGATCAACAATACATTCTATGAAATCCTGAAGTCGTTGTTTGCTGCAGGTCAAGCAATAAAAACATCTCAGGATTGGAAAAATATATATTTTCACACTGGAAATGAGATGGAAAAAGTTAGCACAATGTAAGATTAAGAATTGAAAACACAGTAATGGGTTATTTATCATGGAACATGAACCTGTTTATCAGAAAGGTATATGTGTCTCTGTGTGTGTGAAGTCAAACCTATGGTGCTATATATTTATGTGTGTGTGTGTGTGTGTGTGTGTGTGTGTGTGTGTTTGACTCAAATCTTTGCTGCTCCATGCATATAGAACATTAATTAAAACTATGAAGTTGTTACCTTTTCCCTGTTAATAAAGACTCATAAGCTTCAGCAGCATCAAATTTTGCCTGGTTTCTTTCGACAACATGCATGAGATCACTCCTTACATTCATCAGTTGTTGAACAGTATCGAAGGATATCTTTAAATAAGCTTTACGCAAACCAGACAGATGGTTTTTCTGTCATCGTCATATAAAGCAATCAGAATGCAGTTTCTAGGAAAAATCAAGTATAGAAAGTTCAACCCTCTCAGGCATGAATTGATATCAACTATATACATGATAAGAAAACAACTATGCAATATTGAACAAACTTAACAAGAAACAGATAAAGCAATTCAGTAAGGATTTAAAAATCATTTGCTTGCCTGGATGATTATTGCTTAATATTGTAAGTACAAACTTTTTCAACTTAAAGCCACATTTAGTGCACAAACCTAAAGAAAGGTGAACACAAGTTTGAATCCATGTACGTATTTGTCCACCTTACTTGTGCAGCAGGGAATAGACATATGCCACATACTCTTTTGCTCTATCAGAAAAATGATTCATGTGTACACTTCAGCTCATAGTATAAGAATACATGTGCACCTTGGTTACGAAAATGCTAGCTTGTCTCCTCAGACATTGCTGGATGTCTACTGGGTCCACTATCATCTCTTACATTGGAGTACATAAACTACCACAAAAACTTGGTGAACACCTCTTCATACCTTGCAGTAGGTCCCTATGCCACCCCAATGTTGCTAGGCAGCGTAGAATGTCTAAAATGGCACAATACCTAACTCTACTACATTGAGCATAGCCTGGGGTTGCAAAATCTTGACTTGATAGGCAATACTACTTGGAAGTTTAAGGTTGATCTTGTAAGTTGGTTAAGACTGAAGAGCTAAGAAACCGGCTGAGATCAGGATATTTCATGAATTGGTTGTTCCTTGACCAGCCCCGCAATAAGAACAATGAATAATAGAAGAGTCATCTAAAGGTCTAACTAAGCATGGCCTGAAACCCCTCTTGTTCATAAGCCTGAAAAGGTCGAGCTTGGCATATTCTAAGTTCTTCTACTACGAAAAAATATTGCAGGATCTTGGCTTGTGAACTAACTCCAAAAGAGTTTGACACCCTAGGATGTCACAACAGCAAATTTCATCCAAAAGCCTACTTCCAAAGATCATACTAAGTTACCTACTCTTAGTGGGCCATTTGCTAGTGGACTGAGCTTTGTCTTAGATTTTGAGGTAGATTGCTGGATTGGACAAAACTTCAGTTGCAACCATCCCATTACTTTTGAAATAGTGCCCCCACAGTCATACACTGACACTTATCCCTTCTTCCACATACATTAAAATAATCCAATATCCACAGACACATGGGTAGAATAGTTATAATAAAATTGCACATTTAATTATTGTATAAGGTGTACTAAAAATGTGCAATCAATCATATATAGATCAGCTTTACCACCGACTCCATTAACAATAAAGACACTTTTTTCGCATTCTCATTGTTTAACAATTAGAAATGTAACATTGATTGTTGGAATTGAGTTACATATTATGGGTATTATCAACAAAGAATAACCCAGAAACAAAAATGTGGGGAGCTAAATGACATCAAAAGAATAACCCAGCTTACAAGATCAAGGTCCTCTTTCTCTATAATTTCTATATCAGCAATCTGACTTTGGTAACGTCTTCTCAAATACGCATCAACGTCCATTTCCATTTTATCCTACAAAATCACCAGAGCATCAGGTAAGCTGCAATTAAGCAAATTAATTCCATAAACAGCAAAAACTTTGCCAAAGCAGACAAAGATTTACATGCCTTGGTGGCCGCATAAAAATAAGGCCGGAACTTGTACTTGGACTTAAAAGAAGAACCATCCTGAAATTAAATTTACACCCAAAAAATAAATAAGAAATCAAACATATTAAGTAGAATTTGAGAAACTGCAAAACAAAGGGTAGATTACACTAACCTCCCCTTTATGTTTGGACAAAATACAACAAGTCGGCATAATTACACCGATATCACTTTAAGTAAGGCTAAAGAGACAGTAATTAATGATAAACAAGGAAAAATGTACGTGAATTATATGACCGACAACATTTTTTTCCATTGATGCGACTAACGAAACCCAATGTAATTATGCGAAACTTGTGAAGTCAGTGTAATTTACATACAGAAACAATAAAACAAAAAACAAAATAATTGAAGCGAAAGTGGTTAATTTACCTGACAAACAAAATAAAGATCAACACAACTGTAGACCTTGTGGGTTTCCTGATCCTCCCAAGATGACTGCAAAATAGAGCCCAAAAACACAAGACTGAGATTTTACAGTACAGTTGCAATTAATTTGGGGGATTGTTGGGTTAAAGAGTTGAAATGGAAAAGGAAATAGTGTGAGATTGCGAGAGAGATAGAGAGAGAGTGACATACCGATGAGAATGTGAGAAGCCAACCGAGGCGTTTATCGCCTTGGGAGAAGAGATCGAAGCCGAGGTTAGACTCGAGTTGTTCTTCGGCAGTGAGAATGAGCTTCTGCGTCCTCGAGATTCTTGGATCTCTGCGCTCTCCTCCTCCTCCTCCTCGCCTTCGGCCATCGGCGTTCATCGTTGGATCTCGAACCACGCAGCTTCTCTGTCACTGATTCCACACACAACGAAGAAGAAGATAGGCGGTGTGGTAACTTAAAGATTTTTTTATTTTTTTATTTTTTTTGGTGCGCTGATTTTCCCGCGCTTTCTTCACTTCGTGTAGTTGTTGTGTATAATCGTTAAATGACAAAATTCTCCTCAGTCGCCACAAAAAGGAAAGAAAAAAAATTTTTAATTTAATTTAATTTTTATTAGGGTTAATAAATTACAGAATCGGACATTGGCGGGACGACACCGTTTTAGGAAATTCTTAACAAACCGTAGATTCCTCACTTTTTTTATAAAAAAAAAAATTATTTAAAGGAGGTGGATAGATAGATTGATGATATTGATCCAAGAATAGATATGCTGTGGATAGACACAGTTTGGTTTGATTTATTCAAAGTTTGTTTTCAAAATTATTATTGTTTTTTGTATATTTTTTATATCAAAAATGCTTAATAGCTCGAATTTGTATGGTCCAAATGGTTCAAATGAAAATTCGAACTATCAAACATTGTTGTTTTTATATTTTAGTTAAATTTTTTATTTTTTTAATGTACCTAATTTAAATATATGAATAAATCTGGGGAAAAAAAACACTAAATATCAAATGTATATGGACTATATATATATTCTTTTTATTCTTTTTCTTTTTCTTTTTTGAATTGTATTGTCTTTATTAAACTTTTTTTCGTATATTGGTTTTAAAAAGTTTGACCAAAATAAGAAGGAAAAAATAAATAAAATTGCAAAATCAAATCAATTTGCATTTTTTAAATCTTTTTTTAATTTAAAAAATAATTTGATGAAAAAGTAAATACATTAATTATTTTCATAAAACTCTTTTTCTAGGCATAATTTTTTTTAAAAAAAATAAAAATAATTTCTGAAAACTCAAATATGTGCAATTTTGGCTATAACCAGTACCCAAGATGAAAAGAAAGAAGCGAAAAAAATTGAACACAATAGTGAAGCTACATAGTAGGTGTTTGAAAAGTGACTTTTATTTTAGACTATTTAACTTTTTGACTATTTTAATACGCTATTTTAATTTTTGTGCTTGGAAAGTTGAGTTAAATTTTTAAGTTGATTGTTGTATTAAAAAATGTGTTTAAAATAATATTTAAGGTTGAAATGACAAATTTGCCCCTAATCTTATTTTTTCCAAAATTGATCTATAGGGATAAAATGGTGATTTAACTGTCTAAAGCCTACATTGTGTTAGTGACAGTGTAGGCTGTCTGCTGCTGACAGCTGCTGCTTTTCTTTTTTTTCCTTTTTTTTAAATCAATGGGTTAGGCAAGACAATTTGAGGTTAAAAGGCTTTTTTGCAATTTGAGGGTAAAATAGCCTCTCCAAAAGATTCCCAAACACTGTAGGGGTGTTTGGGGGAGCATCTATTTGCACACACTCAATCCTCTTTTTGCACATCCTTCTTAATTCACACATTTAAAAAAATAAAAAATAAAATATTTACTCATTACATACACTTTTATTCCAATTATATCCCCCATAAACACAACTTTCCAACCCTCCCAATCCGCACACCTTTCAGACCGACAACCACCTCACCGGCGAAGACGCAACACCATCGTTACCACCTCCCTTCCAGTCGCCATTCCCACCCCTTCCTCCACCCACCGGCAACACTACCGCGACACGCACCCCATCTCCTCGATCTCTCTCTCTCCCCTCTCAGTCGCGAAAAGGGGCCTTCGGATGTTGATTCTTTCCAGATCTAGGTTCTCCTCTCTCTCTCTCTCTCTCTCTGCACGCGCAGAATTGAGGGTCGCGAAGGGGTGGAAGCTGCGGCAGCGACGGTGTTATGTCCAGAAGTGAGGGGTTACGGGGGTGGTGGAGAGGGTGAGTGAGCGACGAACGATGGGGTGGGGTGGAGCTTCAATTCGAGAAAAGGGCGACTAGAGGGAGGCGACGGACGGAGGAAGGAGATGACCGGAGGAGGAGGCACTGTGTTGGGTATTAGGGTTAGGGTTAAGATTAGGGTTTTGGTTGGAGAAGAAAGGGATATTTTGGTAATTTTATTTTAGGATAAAAATGTAATAAAAAAAATATCATTAAGTGTGTGAGGAGAGGGAACGTGGTGTGTGTGCAAATAGAGGCTCTCAGTGTTTGGGTGTGCAACATCAGATTCACCCTCCACTCGTACTATCAATGATCAAGTGTGACATGACTAGATATTGTAAACATAAGTTTCCCTTCAATATATATATTAGCAAAGCATATGAATTCAGGTAGATAAACAAACCACAAAATGTTGGAGCCTTTCCCACGCACGTGTAACCTACCAAATTACAGCCAAAATTGTTGTACCATAGCTTCTCCCTAAAGCATACCCAAAACATTGCATTTCACAACCATGTCCGACTTCCTTAGAGCTAATTCCTTGTCATGGGCATGTAACATCCTACCAATTCATATTTTCACTATCCAACACAAATAAAATATATGATACAACATTTTGTCAGCAGTCCTACTAAGACGACGATCAAAATTCCAATAAGGTGATAGAAAAACAGTTTGGGACAAGTTAATCATTCTCTGGATTGATTTGGCAGGCACTCCACTTGCAGTTGGGAGAACATAGCCGCAGCAAAGCAACCAAATCTTCAACGATTCTGCAGAAATTACAAAGAAACAGAAAATCACAAAACCGTGACCAATGGGAATGTATCCTACCAAAATCTAACAAAAAAAGAGCTAAGGCTCTGCTTGGTGCAGCTTATAGGGTTGCTTATAGTTTTTTTTATTATTTTGGAAATCTACGTCAGACTATTTGGTGCAGCTTCTGCTTACAGCAAAAATAATTCTATGTATGCAATTCATAGGAAAATCATTGCTTATCTGAACTCGGTAGCTTTCCACATGCTCCAATGTTCAATTTTAGGGAAAGAAATACAAGGGCAAAAGCCAAAGGGGAAGCTTTTGCATCCTTTCAAGGTAAGGAGGGTTAAAAGCATTAGGCCGACGTCAATTTATCCTCCTTTTTTCTATACGGATAGAAAAACATATTGGCAAGAAGTGAAAATTATAAAGAAAAAGAAAGAAAGAAACATAAAAGATAATTTAGGTTCCTCAAGGATCTTGTCTCATCAATATAGTATTTTTTTTGACACCCAACCCACGGGGTGCATGGGGGCAAGGTGGCATTAATTTAATAGAGAACATTCAATCACAGAATAAACACACATCACTGTCACAAAAAATAAACATGCCGTGTATTTACCTAATGTAGAACTTTGTCACCCATGACTGCCAAAAAGGATCGCCAATATAATGTGTACAGATCCACAATTACATAAATAGCCTTTATGACTTCGGAACAGTCACATTTAGGATTTTCACATCTTGGTATGGCTTGTCGGACCTGTCTGTCTTCACTTTCTCTATAGCCTGTCATCACCAATGATTGAATCCCAAATGAGGTAAATCTAGTTATAAGCAAGTCATGCACATTAACAATGTCAAAATTCACAAAATGGTTCTAAACTGCATGGCAATATGCCTCACAGACCCAACAAATAAATAATAAAACTCACAAATCCAACACGCAGGAATCTCTATTAAATTCTCTTTTGGTTTACTACATTATCATTGAGGTGTTAAACACCAAGGAGCCTGGTGGTGCTGTGTTGTGCCACATAGCATAAATAATTTTCAAGGGTCTCATTAAAGTAAATTTTATGAAATTACTTGTAAAAAGTAGGTAAATGGTGAGTGTAGATGGGCGAGTTTGTACCTGTACAACATCCATCCCCTTTATAACTCTACCAAAAACAGTGTGTTTATTGTCCAGCCATGGAGTTGCCACTGTAGTGATAAAAAACTGAGAGCCATTGGTGTTGGGCCCAGCATTTGCCATAGAAACAGTAAACGGCCGGTCATGTCGTAAACTGCAAACACCAGCAAAATTCAGTTCAATAAAGGTAAATTGCATTTGCACTGGTAAGCCATTTGACAGAGATAAAGCTAATCTGTAAACGGTACACACACAAGTACAAACACTCAAGTCTTTAATGCTCAACCTCATTTTGTTTAATCGAAAGTATCAGCATTCAACTCTTTTTAATGCTAGAATTGACGACATATCGATAAAACACTTGAGAACACATTCCATATCCATATTCTTCATTAACCAAATTCCAGCATGGACGAGGTAATTAAAATCTCATCTATGATATAACCATCACTCACAGACTATAAAATTATTTCGCAAGGTGCATACACACACTCACACAAACACACACACACACACACACACAAAACATGGAAGAAAACCCCATTGAAAGGAAAATTTTCAAGAGAGTACACCGCACCAAACCTCTAATCAAAGAATAAAAATTATATGGTGCATGTATTCATAGGACAATGGCTCAAAAGCAAGCCCTCACCTTTTGTGAAATTCGTCCTCAAATTCCCTTCCCCAAATAGACTGCCCACCAGTGCCATCTCCCAAAGGATCTCCCGTCTGTATCATAAAGCCTTTGATGACCCGGTGGAAAATCAGATTATCATAGTAGCCATTTCTGCAGTGAGTAGTAAAGTTCTCCACTGTTTTTGGACATTCTTCAGGGTAGAGCTTCATGTGAATGTCACCCAGTGTAGTGTGCATGAGCTGACAAAAAGGAAATTCAGAAAAGGAAATAAGATTAAAACACAACTTAACATAACACAAGGAAAGAACAAAGGAAAACCAGTAAAGGAGCACATGGTCAGCAAACCATAGTCAAAACCAGAAGAAAACGCAAAACTGTATCATCTGAGAGTAATTACATTTCTTTGAAATGCTGAAAGTAATTACATTATTTGTTCAACAAACTACAAGGCAGATACTAATTAGCACTTCTAGGAGTTCTTCAAACAATGATTGAGTGGAGATAGAAATTTTAATTTTATAAAACTTTTAATTTATTCAAATAAATTTGAATTTCAAAATAAACAAATTCTATTAAACAAAAGCATTAGGAATAAGATTCATCATATTATGTTGTCTCACACACTGAAAAATATATGGATTTGCCACGATGTTATTTTCCACATGATAAAATTAGCATTTTGGATTGTTTACTAAATGTATTTTTCATAGTGCGAGGCAACAGAAAATGATGAATCTTATGCCGTAGTTCTTTTGATCAAATTGTTGTTTATGATTTTGTTTACAATTAAAATATATAGGCTATGTTTGGTTTGGCTTTGTAGAGTGATTTTGGGAAAATTTTCTAAAAAACTTGTTTGGTTTGTAATTTTTCCAAAACAATTTCCAAAATCACTTTCTCTCTCACACACATCAATCAATCACTTTTTCTCTCTTCTCTCTCCTTCTCAATCATTTCTTCTCTCACACACATCTACTCAATTACAACAAAATATCAAATTATTCCAAACTCCAAAACTACTTTCAAAATACACAACCAAACAAACCAAAAAAATTTCTAAACTCTTTTCCCAAAATTTTTTTTAAAAAACTACTCTCTCAAAACCAAACCAAACATACCCATAATTTTTAAGTAAATTAAATTTGTTATACAATTGTTATTCATATTTTAATAAGGGTGCAATTGGAATAAAATGTGCCATTAGGAGAAATAGAACTTTTGGGGAATAAGTTATGAAAAACAAGACTTAATTGTCCACATTGAAATTTGATGGGACTTATTGGTAATCTTCTCATACAAGTATCAAAGAAATGGACAGTCCAGCATATGATTTTTCCACATGATCTCTGACATGACATCATCCAAAAGGTAGCAGGCAAAGAACAAGGCAACCAAATATCAGTGACTAAAAAAAATAGAAAACCTACCACATTATCTGGAAGAGATGTCGTAGTAGATTTTCCTATTTCTGATACAGCCAAAAGTTCATCAGGAGGAGGCTTCTCATTAAACACATCCCTTCCCTTAGTCGGATCTTCAGGTTCCTCTGGTTCTCTCCGACTATTACGACCATAATAAAGTAAGGAGTAAGCAACTCATCATACAAAAATTGTGAAAATGTCATATTCAAACATAAAGCACAATAGGACATAAAGCACAGGGTATTTGAATCCACTGAGGTGAAATGTCATATTCAAACAAGCTTCACATTATCAAGTTCTGGGAATTTTAAGCAAAATTATTAACATGTAACCAATGGATGATGCAATGCAACCACAATAGGTTGGATCACCCAGAAAAATGACAAGCAAAATTCAAGAACCACAGTAGTTCTAAAGTGTCTTCACATGCTTGCTTATTGACATGTTAATTGGTTGACAACACAAATTAAATAACAATCGACCACATGACATGTAATTTCTTAATGCCACCTCTAATGGAATTACCCATGCTTCTAACAGAAACCTTGAGTTCAGACAGGCATTAGGTGTCTCAAAATCTGGTACCTGAACAAATAGATCCTGTGCTTTTTGAAAGCACAGCATAAAAGAGTGGGATCCGTCAGAGGCTCTTTGCTCTCATTGACATTTGCTGCAGCAGCAGGGATTTTTCGTACTTTTTTACTGCTTCGGTCACCTTGATACAAGGCAATACTTAAGAATCTATCATTGTTCTCCACCTTTCCAAGAATTCGGGCCACTTTATTGGTGTGCAAATTTACAATCTATCAATACAAATAAAAAAAAGACAAAGAATTAAAAAAAAAAATCCCAATAAGTAGACAAAAAGATGTTTAAAAGATCTAAAATGCAAACAAACATGTAATGCTTTTTTAAAAGGCAAAAAACCAAACAGGAAAAACTCTACTGCAGGAAAACAATAAAGGACCTGAAATGCATCTACTTGAAGTTGAAGGACATATTAAGGTCTTGTTTGGGAACAGGCTTTTTTAGTAACTTTTTGACTAAAATGTGATGTAAAAAAAACTAGTATGTTTGGGATAACTTTTTGGCCATTTACGAAAAGATGTGCAAAAAGTAGGGAGAAAAGGGACTCTTTGACTTTTTGGTATGAGTTGTTGGCTTTTTGATTTTTTTAGTGACTTTTTGACTTTTTGGCTAAAGAAACCACTTGCCAAATGAGGCCTAAGTCTTACTTTAATCCCAAGGAGGGTTGCATATATGAGAAAGTTAGAGCTTTCATCAAAAACTGCATTTGGTTGAGGTGCAGTTTCTGTTTTTTCAATTTCCTTCTCTACAGCCATTCTTCGCCCAAAATCAATAGCTTCCAGCCGGTACAGGGGGACATCACTTCTCTGGAGATCTTGTGCCACCTAAACAATGCAGAAGATTTGATTAAAGCAAGGATATCTAAATGCAAATATATGTTGTAGAGTCTACAGGAAGCTACCATTACCTCAAGAGATTCATCATAAACTCGTCTTAATTTACCTGTTCTAAACCAAAAAATACGTATCCTACGATCAGGTGAAGTGATTGAAAATTGCTTACCATCTGGGCTCACCTGAGGAACAAATAAGAATATCCCAGTCATTAATAAGATGACAAAAACAATTATTAGGCAATTTCGTCAAATACAAGTAGTGAAAGTGAAAGAATAAGACAAACAAATATTTATATCCAATATCATGATTCATGAACTGATATCAGTTATGAACTTATGATTAATCCAGGATTCCCAAATATGTCAACCATGCGATGCACATAATTTCTTTTAGCAAGTTCATATGCTGGTCCTAGTATCCAGCCTGAAACAAAGAAATTATATAAGATACATGTATTACCTCAATAGTAGAGACAGTTGTTTTGCATTTTACAATTTCAAAGAGATCAGTATCGCTTTTCAATCTGAAATTCACCCTGCAAGTAACACGAAGTAAAATACTTAAAACGAAATGGCTACCATTTAAAATTAGGAAACCAAACTAAGGCCTCGTTGGGAACATACTATTTTAGTAACTTTTTGGCTTTTTATGAAAAGATGTGTAAAAAAGTAGAGAGAGTGATGTGACAACTTATAGTGACTTTTTGACTAAAACGAAAAGTTGCCAAATGAGGCTTTAACTTTCAGATTAAACAATAAACTATTCAACATGATATTATTAATTTCAAAGTATGATAGACAGTGCATGGCCAACTTCATTGGGACACAAGACATAATTTGGTTCGGTAGACAATGCATACCTTCAAACAAAATCTATGAAGCACAAAACTTCCTACATATCAGATACCAATATATACGGATTGGACATGTGCCATCCATATCAGAAAAATTTTAAATTAATTTTTAAAAGCTGGATACATCTAATCATCTATTACAAAGAGAGTGGAACTGGCCCTAATCAGTTTTGGGTCAATAGCTAGTTGAGCTGCTGGTGAATGTGAGAGGTTGTATTGTGTTTTTTAATTGCTTTTATTTGCTGAAGAGTTTAGCAGGATCTCAGTGGTTGCATTGTGTTGCTTGTGATCATCATTCGCCTAGCCAACTGGCTTGCCTTATCTGGTCAACTGGTACATTTTCTAGCCAAATGGCCATGTTTTGTTTAGAATTGTTGGTGGGTTCCTCTATCAACTAGGTAAGGACATATTGATTTAGGAATCCTCTATTAGGAGACTTGTGTGGGTTATCCACTTGCTCGTATTGCCTAAGGTATGCCCCTTGTATATTTGTATATTTTTTCTTTTATATGAACACACGCTTACCATAAAAAAGGCCAATCACATAAATAATAAAATTAACAGTTGTTACAAAACACAAAATAGTGGGGTTATAAAGGCTGATTGATTAGCTATAGCTCCCTCCTTTTCATGTCTTTGGTCTTCCTATTCTTCTCATTTGCTCTAGGTGGAGGTGGGGGTGGGGGTGGCGGCTGCATTGGAATTGGAGTGGTGATGGGAGCAACGAAGAAGATAGAGATGAAGGAGAAGAAAGAAGAAAATAAAAATAAAAATGAAAAAGAGACAAGTGATAGAAATAAAAGGCTAGGGTCAGGATTACTAGAATGGCATAAAACTGTAAATTTGAAGGGACAGAAGGGAAATTTTGTCATTTGATTTTTTAGTGATTTTTAATTGATCCCTTTCGCAATAGACCAAGAAGAATGGGATGATATTGACAAAAAGCTTTCTTATGTTGACCAAGGTGATTACAGAACAAAACTTTTATTGTTGCTGGTGAACAAACAGGTTTCATGTTTGGTCTACTACAATATTTCATGAGCTAGTGTTTTATTTGATCTAGGAAAAAAAATTCAAATTGCATTATTATATGGTTCTATAATATGTGTCGGTTTTATTGGTACTAGCTTACTTGCTAACTTCTTATGTTGATCAAAACACTTGTAATTCTTATTGAATTTCTTCGAGGATTTTAATTATCATATATAAAAATATATTACTTCTATTAGAATAATTTATTGGCATCCCTATCTTATTGTTTAAGATTTTGTTGTATCTTTATTATATCATATCCATAACGTTGTGTCATAGGACAAAATACAAAAGGAGAAAATACAACAAGTGCACAGACCTAGTAAAACAAAAAGTTCTGAACAACTGCAGTCTCAGCCGTGGGCATGCACACAAAGCAGATGATATACAGGCTAGCTAGCAAAAGAGAGATTGAGATGACCAGTAAATAATACAGCTGCTACAGACCCACTCAAAACCGAACATATTCTAAATATGAATTTGAAAACAACAGAAAAAGTACAGACAACTTCATAGCTTCATTCAATTATCAAATATTTATGTGTAGAGTTTTCCTGAAATTAATACTTGACTTCCATAGGATCTATTTCATGGATCAAAACAAAACATAATTTTAGAATATGTTCCAACATAAATTGTCAATTGAGTTTTTTACAAGACGGTCGCATTCTATGGATATATAAAAATGTGCACACGTGCATGGAAACACTACACAAACACACACCCGTCCTCTGGGAACTGAAGTGTAGAAGGGTTCCAGTACTCAATGATTCCCTTGGCATCTGTAGATACCACTGTATCAAAAATAAGGTTGTACTTCATAACTTTTATGGGACCCAATTGTATCTGGAGGGAAAGAGAAAGGGAAAAGGTTTAAAACATAATACTTAAGGCTAGGTAAAAATATTAAAGGAAAATTAGAGCAGGGGGCTCAATATTGAAGGCTCAAAGCAAAACTTAAGGAAGCCAATACCTCTCTAGAGATGATGGGTTCATTTGAACCACTTCGTGCATCATATATGTGCACAAATGAGGAGCTACGATCACTAATAGCAAGCTTGGCTTTGACATCCCCTTGTTTGTAAACCCATTCAACAGAACCAGCTACATATGGAAGACGTATCATGACCATCATGTCATAGTTGACCACATCATATATTTTCACAGACCGATCACTTGATATTGTGCAGCATAGCAAACCATCAACACTAACCTGCATAGCTAAACGAAGTTATGGCCGATGATTATGCTTTTTGAATATTATAATAAACTGACAAAAGGATTAATACAATTTTATGCAAAGAAGAAAGCAGAATATATGCTGACTTAGCAGGAAATCATAAATTTGTGAGAAATTGATATACACAAAGTTGAAGACTGAAGAACTGAACACATATCAACTAATGCTATTTCCTTATATTTTACACCTAATCATGGAATCAACCTCCCACCTTGCTGGTGAAAAGATAGCTGATAAGGATCAATATGACCATTTAAATTGCCCATTAACTGTTAAAGATGGAGTTCATTAAAAAATTCCACATGGCAAACATGGGCACCCATTTCCTATGCATTATGAGGCATTACAGTTCACTTGAAAAGCAACTAGAAATGCCCTACTACCAAAGGAATGTTAAGTTTCAGCTGCAAGAGGGCAGATAGAAGGCCAAATGAACGGCTGAAATAAAATAACTCAACATTAGTCTATAGATCAGGCAATATGATTCTTTGATAGAAAGAAATCACAAAAAAGGTTGTGCCATTTTTAACAGATTAAGAAGAAGCACCGAAGTTATGTCTAAACCCAATGATTTAAAACAAAGAAAAGATCCCATTCAAGGAAACTCCCTTTCAATTGTCTCAATAACTGGATCCGAATAAAAAATCCAAATAAATTTGAAGTAAGACAAACAAAAAGGAAAGGGGTTTGAAGTATTGCATATGCCCACATTACACATGGAAGTACGAATTGTGAACTGGCTGAGAACTTATGAAATTCTTCCAAACAAGATGAAGGACATTATAGGGATGACAAGCAGAAAACAACTACCCTCAATGAAAAAAATACAAACATCAAAAGGGCATAGACAACACCCTGTGGAATGTTCCTAATCATCATAAATCACCACTTCATTACAAATGCACATACTATTCATGTGCTATTGAGCATGAACATAGGGCAGAAGAAGGTGTGACCAAGGCAAGCAAGTTGGAACTCAAATGCAAGCACATGCACAATAACAAGCACATGAATGAAGACACAAAGAACTCACAGCAAGCCCTTCAATAGGTCCAAGATGGGACCTGAAATGCTTGGCAAACTCAATGCCAAGAGCCTTTTTCTTCCAAAACTTCAAGTGCCCTAAAAGAGAAGAATCAAAGAGCAAGAAGTCAACAAAATGACAATTGCATGAAATTTCATTCTATTTAAATCAATTAAAGACAATACAAAGAATAAACTCATAACCAGACATGATGATTAGATCTGGTGAGGTAATTACATAATTTTAGTGCATCAATATTCCACAAAAGAACCATCTCAATTAAAATTAGTATTTCGGTTCGTAAAAAAACAATTCTAAGGAAACAGACAATGAGATCATATTTGTCAGAAGCTCATTGATATATTGACAAGATTTCTATCACTCTTCTAGTCAGAACAAACCGACTCTATTTCTCCAATAAGTCCCTTCAAGCAAGACAAGCAAACAAAGCAATTTGTATTGTGTCAAAATACACATGTCTACTAGATGACATGCATATATTACAAACAAAATGATCAATGCCGCATTCAGTTAAGACAAATAGAAGCCTCAGAGATCACGGAGGTCAAGTCAATTGGTATGGTAGCACCAATAAAGAACTAGGCCAACCACAACTCAACATGATGGAAACAACTCATTTAACAAAGCCCTGTCCTCAACATGATTAAAGGCAGGACTGTTGATCTTCTTGCATTCCTATTAGCCTAGCATAGCAAAGGAGATCATGTCTTTCTTACAATTAAAATCAGCATCCTATTATGATGTCCGATATCCCAGCAATCCATTCAAATTGAACTGTAACACTAATAATTAAAGCCATTCACCCTCCTTACATGTGACTGACCCTGTTAGCCAATTTTATGTCATCATGCTTTCCGCGGTTGCTTCCTCTATTTATAATGAGGGTCAATTACATGAAGACCCCTTCAATTATTTGTGAATAACAACTTACCCCCATCATCAAGAAATCCATACATTTTGACCCCTTCAACTATGAAAATGTATCACTTTCACCCCCTCTAAACCACCCTCAGAAGGGGTGTATTTGTACTATTTTCATAGTTGAGGGGGTTAATATGTACAAGTTCATGGATGGGAGGGGCAAAGTGATATCCGCTAATAGTTGAGGGGGGTCTTGGTGTAATTAACCTTTATAATAAATAAGCATGAGAATGATATCAATGAGGTGAATGATCCAATATATGAGCATTATTTCTTCCAAACCTGACCGGGCAGTGATCAAAAAAAAAAAATTACAACTACACAATCCTAGGCTCTCTCCAAATCAATCCTATGCGTAACCCCCAATCCATACTTATCAATCTAGAATCCACCATGACCTTTTTCCCTTTCCCAAAACATTAGGCCCTCAAACAACAGGAATTTATTGGCACCACAAGACTTGTGAAGTTGTTGAAGGCCTCTTCTTTTGAATAAAGGAGACTAATATCACATTAAAACTTTTTCAAGATGCACATCTCATGCACTAATTTCAACACTTTTCAAAAATACCGGTTAGATTAACCATGAATCACTATGATAAAAAGTGAGCAAGCATTATCCCTGATATTTCCTAAACCATCTTGGTACCACTAACTCCCTCTTCAAACAATCTTTCCAACCAATCTAAATAATTGGAGACCTCCATGAAACGTTGACCTTGACCATGCACACAAAATCACAGCTCAATAATAGTTGCCTTATCTCCTTATCCTCTATCAACATCATTCCTTACACCTCAAGAGCCTGCCTGTTTGGTGTGATTCCTTTCAGGTCACAAAAGCAGAGTTATAAAACATTTCCCACCCCAAAAGTCACATAGAAATTAACTAAAGTTCAGAAAACCGGGGGGGGGGGGGTTCATATTATTCAAACATGTGAGATATATTTAGTACATAACAACAGAAAATACAAGAATCATAGAAAATAAATTAACTGTCAGCGAAAAAGAAAACGTGATGGACTAGGAATGTAGCATATTTTGTCTTACCATCAGCACTTCCAGTTATGAAAAATTCTGCTACTGAAACAGCAACATGTGTTACCACATCACGATGCATATAACTTTTCTCATACCTGTATGACAAAGATAATGGTTTTAAAAGTCACCAACCATATTCATGCTTCACCACACATCGATAATGAACACCTGTGAGAGAACAGAACACTGAACTCTAATGGGGAACTTAGAAATTAACCTTATAGTAATGAAAGAAAATAGTAATGAAAGTAACAAGGGTATCTTATTA
Source organism: Camellia granthamiana (assembly GCA_036172215.1). Lineage (NCBI taxonomy): Eukaryota > Viridiplantae > Streptophyta > Magnoliopsida > Ericales > Theaceae > Camellia > Camellia granthamiana. Next base: position 52,516,307 of record CM069915.1, on the reverse strand, counting down.
CAGACCCCTAAAGATGCTTAAAAACCAATAAAACAAACAAATAAATTTCAATTTCTCCCCACTTTTGGATCAGTATAAAATCAAAAAAGCTTATACTCTAGAAGCCACAAAAAAGATAAAAGAAATTGCACATTCAGGCCAAAACCCAATAACTAAACTAACAAACCCATGGATATTTTAGTTACATATTGGATTTTTACTTTTATCACCCAACTCACTTTGGAGTTAGCTAAAAATTAGTTTACTGGCTAAAAATATGCCTACAAAAACTGTAGTATTAATGGTTTGGGTCACAAGTGGTATGTAGTCTATCCATCTATAGGCTGTTTGGTATAATTTTTAAGGCAAATGCTAAAGATAATATTGGGATCAAGGTAAAAAAAATATCATCAAAATAGATACAAAAAAAATAAAATAAAAAGTGTATTAAATTGAGTGAAAAGGGTCTCGTGTTGTACGATTCTCATCTTTTTCTTGTACTAATGCTAAAAAACTACAATCCAAACTTTTTTGCTATTCTAACAGTCTTGCAGAGAGGCTTTTGGCACCAAATAGGTTTGCTAAAGAATAAATCTTTTCTTTTAATAAAATTGGCTTTTTCAGCCAATAATGTAACCAACTAAACCTCATAGAAAAAAAGCATAATTGAACAAAAACACGAATCCAGCAAAACTTTCAAATCATTACTGTTTAGATAAACAATGAGATGAGTCCAATAGTCGTATCAGCAACAATTCAACCCTAAAACCCAAAATCATAGTGCGTATGTATGCATGTACGTATGCGTAGAAAATACATACATGTTGGCAGAGGGAAGGGAGTCGAGGTATGCCTGCTCGAATTGGAGAGGGCGCTTCGGTCGAGAGCGAGGGGCCGGACCTGGTCCAATAGCCACCTCTTCCTCCTCCGCCGCCGCGGCGGAGCTTCCGTTCTCGTTCTCTGTCTCCGCCATTTTTTCTCTCTCTAGGGTTTTTCTCGAGGAGGAGAGAGATGAAGAAGAGTGCACTCCATTTTTCACTCCCACTATTACTACTTTCTTCTCTGGGTTGACATGGGCTTGTGGCCCAGTACACTCAGACCAATCCAACCAACTCTGACTTTTGTAGTTTTGGTCCATAAAGATTGGGTTGGGCTGGCCTGAATTTTGAGAAAGCTTTGCGTAAGATATGTAGATATGAGACCGAAGATGATCCCACATATAAATCACGAGAAATGTTAGGGTTGATAAAAAAAAATTTATGAAAATGATCATGAAAAATTTGTAATTTTTAGATTATCTTAATTAGTGTGTGATACTTTATTGTAAGTGTAATTCAAAAGTCACAAATCTTTCCTGACTATTTTCATGAAAGACTTTTCATGATACCTAACATTGCTGATCACTAGCATAGAAAATATTTTACCAAACAGTCAATCAAATCTCCACCCTCCTGTGAGTGTGTTTGACAAAATATTTAAAATGTGTAGCATTTTTTCTTATAAATCACATTTAATTATGCCAGTTTTACAACAAATGCTATGGTGTGGACTTTTTTAGAAGTGTATATCATATGTATCATGTAATTTTATTACTATAAAAATTTTGTAACTTCAATTACAAAATACGTAATTTTGTCACAAATTTGAGCAACAAAAAATGTCGTAACCAAATTACAAACTCGTGTAACATCAACCAAAAAATTTTATACATTTTATTATGCCAATTTATGATAAGATTATACATTTTTATGATAAGATGCATATAATATGTATCGTTAAGAGTACATACCATAGGATTTTCTGAGTTTTACATATTGTTCTGACATTGTGATCCATTTTGCGCTAAGGGAAAATCTACAATGTACACCCTTTATTGGGTGCACAGGTAGAGTGTACTTTATGCAAAAGGTATAATTTTTCTCACAAAATGTATATCTTTTGTCATAAAAATATATATTTTTCTTCACAAAAAATGTAACTTTTTTTTTTTTTCTTATAACTTATCTCACAAAAAATTAACTTTAATTATACATAACTTTTAGAGTACACATTATAATTTCAAAATTTATAACTTTCATTATAAAAATCGCAACTTTGATCTCACAAAATATATATATATTTTTACAATGTGCAAATACATATTGTAACCTTTCCCTATTACAAGAGTTATTTACACCCCCAAAAAAAAGGAAAAGTACAAGAGTTAAAAAATATTTATAAGAGTTAAAAAGTAATCCAAATCCAAAACAAACACAACAACTTTAAGAGTGGGCCTGATAAACAAGTCCCAAACATCCACATATCCCTCCACACAGTAAACCAAATTCATGTGGGTCGGGGGAAGAGGGGAGGGGGGCATGCTCTCTCCATACTCAACCCAACCCCACCAGCATCACCATCACAATCACCATCAGGACAATGGCCCACAACATAACTCCGGCCCCCCAACCACCGTGATTTAAGAACAACCCATCACACAGCATGCTCACCGGCTTCCGCGTCGTGAGTAGGTTTGGTTTGTGCATTTGTTTACATCCCCACTTTGTCTATAACCTCCTAGCCCCAAACCCATTGACTATATATACTACATGACATAAGAGATGTACCTTTTCTCTTTCTTTATTAACAACTCAAATAATTTGAGAACAAATGTTTCCCATTAAACAAATATGTAAGATATATACATAGATAGATATAAAATACCCACTCTTTCTTTGGTATTATTGCATTGACCATTGCCTACCAAACAATTTAATACATACATATATATATATATATATATATGCCTTAATGTGTTTGGGGTTCATTCACATTGGTTGGAATTTACATTTTGTGTCACTAGGCCTCATTTGAGAACAGTAATTTTTTGACTTTTTATTAAAAGATGTGTAAAAAAGTAGAGAGAGTGATGTGACAACTTATAGTGATTTTTTGACTTTTTAGCTAAAGTAAAGGTTGCCAAACGAGGCCAAGTTTATTACGAAGAAAAACTCTATTTATATATAAAATTTATACAAGATATTTTATAAAAATGACGTGGTAATTTCATTTTTATAATTAAATTTATTTTTATGGGTATTTTCTTCTAAAGTAAAATGTATACACTGAGTTATATCATTTTTTATAAAAATTATGTATGAATTTCTTGTTTGTATATCATTGCTCTATTGTGAACATAAATGATTTAAAGCCAAATCAGAAATTTTGCTAAGGAGCCCAGGTAAGTGTTAAAAAAAAATAAAAAATTCAAAATTGATAATTACTTAGATAAGGGTGAAGAAAAAATTAGTGAGAAAAATTAATAAATCTATATACTAGTCTCTATAATTTATAAAAATATAGGTTTATGATTTTCATAATTGTAGAAACAATTAATGACATTTACATATTGAATCAATAAGTTAATGGAATTGATGCTATTATGTAATATGTAAAATAATTGAGATGATGTTATATATATTGTAGGAATAATGAGAGTCAATTTTGTTCAAAAAAAATAAATGTAGAAAAGTCATTATATACTGAATGTAAAAATATTCATAAATTAAAAGGGTAGGAGAAATTTTTATTAAAAAATAAAAATAAAAATAAAAATTTGGAATGGATCGATCAAATATTTTATAGAGAGCCTAGTATTGAACACCTAACTTTTGTCACCCATGATTCAAATTGAGATATGCAAATTCATGATATTTAAAATAAATCATTGAATCAACAACACCTACATCCTTATGATTCACACCTATAAATGCAAAATCATTTTATGTAAATATGGTTGGTTGTTTCATGTAATCTATTTCTGTGACTTGAATATTATTGAATTGAGAATTTACACAGTAAGAAGGCATTTTCACCAACCCAAAATGACTCATGAATCAAAATTAAGTACGAAAAGGATAAGAAATATCAAAATGCAACTATCAACCCCACCAATTGTATTAAGTGTTAATTAGGTCTTTGTAAATGCCCTATTTAACACTAGTAATATTCCACCGGGGTGTCCGGGCAACTTTCATCAGAGACAACATCACGTTTAAATGGTGGAGGAACGAAGGGTGGGGGTGTACATCTCAAGAGAGCCCAATTGACCCCTTGGAAGAATGGATGGTGCTTGATTGCCGACGCACCCATTGTGGACCCCATTCGCCTGTCCGGATCCTTAACCAACAGCTGTGATATGAGGTCCTTGGCGTTGGCCGGGATGGTGGGCTCTTTAGGGAATTCTAGCGCTCGAGCAACAATATTAGCTAGGGTTAGCTCATTGTCCAACCCTTTAAAAGGTGTCACACCATACAATAATTCAAACATAAATATCCCTAGTGTCCACCAATCCACTGCACTACCATGGCCCTCCCCGGACACAATCTCCGGTGCCAGGTACTCGTGGGTCCCGACAAATGACATCGACCGGATGTCCATCGGCTCAGCCACGAACTGAGGCCCACCGTGGTGGCCCGGCTTCTTCTTGCGCTTGCGCTTAGGATGGAAGCATGACACGGCAGGGACAATGCAATTGGGAAGAATGCATGACGTAGACGTGAAAGCCGGTGGGTCCAACATGTACTCACTCGGCGGGGGTGGAGCAAGCGGGTTTTGACGGGAGAAAATTTGAGGCGTCGATGTAGAGGAATCACATTTCAACGAGAGGTCAAAATCGGTGAGCATGATGTGGCCATCTGATCGGACTAACACATTTTCGGGCTTGAGATCACGGTAGACAATGCCCATCATGTGAACATACTCTAGTGCTACCACTACCTCTGATGCATAAAACCTGGAAAAAAAAACACGATTAAAGATCCATACTGACTAATAGACTTGTATTATTAATCAAGTAAAGCCACAACGATCAAAAAATCAATACAGAATGATGGAGTTGTCTTGATCAAAAGGCCCAATAAGATTGAGCAAAAGAACCATCATTCCACCACTATGTATGGTTTAGCAGGATACAGATGCTCCAATAAGATTTTAAAAAATATAATAAAAAGCGCAAATGCCTCCTTCACTAGTGCATGAAAATAATTGAGAACCATTGTCACATGATGAGGCATGGGCTCCTCCGCTCAAGGTTATTGCCCCATTGATAATGTACTCTAAAAACCAGATTATAATATATTGGCTTCTTTCTTTTATTTATTAATAATATAATATTATTATAGAAGCAGCTATATACTCATCAATGCAATAGCTGGATTATTAAAATGCACAACCAACTTGGGCAATACACATGACCTTTACTAGTTAAAGAACATAGAAGTATTATTTGATTATTAGTAATGCTATTCATATATCTTTATAAAAAAAAATCAACAAAATAAAACTTAATTAGTGAGAAATTATTAGGTATGTTCAACTGGCCATGTAGCCATGTGCTTGTCTAATAACAGGGCACACAACTAACTTTTGTGAATAATTTGACGAAAGACGATCATGTACGGGCACATCATTTGTCCTGCAAGTCGATATAAGTCCAAATTACCAACACTCCCATCAAGTTTGACTAAAATACAGATTCTCTCCTGAGATTTAGAAAATTACAAATTGTCCTCTGAGATTTATATTTGCATAACAAATGAGGGGGCAATTTGTTATGAAAATATAAACCTCATGGGACAATTTATTATGCAAATATAAACCTCAAGGGACGGAACGTAATTTCTCAAACCTCAAGAGGAAATCTGTATTTTAGTCAAACCTCGAGGGGAGTGTGGGTAATTTGCCCTATATATAAATCATCTGATTTTTATTTATTTATTTATTTATTTATTTTTGTATGTGTAAATAACATTATTGTGTAGAAATAGATAGGAGAGAGAGTATCTTGGTTAGAAAAGCCATATATGTGATGAGTGGAGAGGGAACTTTAAATAGTTTATTTCATGGGGATGCCTAGAGCCCCTCCTTATAGCAACTACCCATCCCATGCAAAGTGGAAGGAGAAGAGAATCAGGGTTATAGCCCATCTGCCCCCCATATTTTGGCATATTCTCACTTATCTTTTGCTTTTTCTTTGTCCTTCCACCTTTATTTATTTTTATTTTTTTAAAGTCTTAATTCCACTACAAAGGATTTTTTTGTGTCTGTCACTGATTTTTTTGCCAACAGTTTATATCACTGTTGAACAAAATACTTGCAATTGTCCTTTTGTATTGAAGACAAACAAAGTAGAGAAAGATCATATCATGTCATATTAATTGTGACATAAAGTTTTAAAAGTAAAATAGTCCTGTTATGCTATCTCTAGTCCTTCATTAAATATGTCATTAAATTCAAATTTGATAAACAATGCCTAAAATTTGAGCTCCCATCCTTTCATCAAATTAATATCAAATATAGGGAGAGTTACTTTTTCCATTAAATCAAAAAAGCTTTATCTTTTCATCAAATTTGTAAGTGACTGTGACGTCTTCCAGGATATTCTCGGACAACCAGTTTTAAGATGAATTTGATAAAAATTTACTCTAGATTGGATGACCGGCCGAATGGCCGCCCAAATTTGATGAAACTATTAGAGTGTATCATATCAAATCAAAATTTTTATCAAAATTTTACTTAAATTTAATGAAGCATTGGAGATACTATTATATCCATATATTTTTTTTACAACATTTCTTACTACCTACTCACAATGAAAGTGGCCCCATATCATATGATGATGTAGGGTCCCTAAGTAGATGGTAAGAAATGTTGTAAAAAAGTGTGTGATTGTAATCTTACTCAAAATAAAAAGCTAATGATATGTAGCATTTCTCTTTTATTACCAAATTTTTTTCAAAAACCAAAACTACCATTATAGACCATTTGAGTCAATTATTGAACATAATTTATATATAGGTAGTTTAACAACAGAAATAACTTTTTATACTATAATTAATATTCTATAACATATCCAACATGCAAACATAAACTAGATATGTCAAATTCACTTCAAAAAAAAAAATGTAGAAGAAAAAGAACCAACAAATTAGAAGAAGAACCAACAAATTAAAAGAAAAACCCAATGTCCATACACAAGTTAAATATATAATGGAAAAGTCTGGTAATCCAGACTTACCCACCCAGAATTTTCTGGGTGAGTGATTGTATGGTGAAAATTAATTTGTATAGTGTGGAATCCATGTAGGGTGTGAAGGATATTAATTTATGGATAATTTATGAGTTGATAAGGATAAGTTTGTAATATTACTCATATATAATTATTTTTCTTGGGGTTTGTTATAAAACACCTCTTTTATCTGCTCTCACTACACTTTTGTTTGTATTATCTAAATTTCTAATTTTTCCTTTTAAATCATTTCTTTGAGGAATTCAAAATGTTCGAAGGGTAAATTTATCTTTTTGTACAATACTACACAAAAAGGGAAGTAAGAATATTTTGCAGCAAAAGAAATAGATATGTAAATAAGGAATATAAAATAAATTACAAATGGAAAATTAACTGCAAATCATTAAATTTGGAAATAAAGAATATAAGATGAATTGTAAATAGAAAACTAATAGCGAATCAGCAAAGTGGGAGATGCAATTATCTGTAAAAAAATTTATTGATTTGTAATTAGTTTAACAATTTTCTCACTTATTTGATATTTTCACATTTGAAAATAATACGAGTAATAGAGAAATCAAAAAAGAGGGGCCAAAAGGTAATAAGAATAAGAGCAGTGATTGGTACACTCAGTGGGGGTCGCACCCCAGTGAGGTGTCGCGCCCCCACTGGTTCAAACTTTAAAAAAAAAAAAAAAAAACAGTTTTTTTGGGGCCAACCCCCGAGTGACACGTCACTGGGGGTGACCCCCAGCTGGGGTAGGAAGCAAAAGTCTAAGAATAAATCAAGGGGCAATCAAAATAAGGTATCCTTAAATATAGAAAAAAAATCCCAGAATTCCCGCAAAAGTTAACGCCCTAACGGAAAACCACGTCTGTTGGATTTCGGACATCTTCTTCGGATATTGCGGGTCAGACTTCAAATTTCCCGAAATGTCGAAAAGACAAATCAGCTAAAAGACAAAAATGCCCTCACCAATTTATGGCCTAGTATTCCGTGTTTAGAAATAACTAAATAATCAATACTTTGCTTTTTATAAAAAAAATAAATAAATAAAGGCTAATAAATCTGTCGGTTTGGGATTTGCTTCTTTATTTTTTATAAAAAAGAAAAGCTTTTTATTAAATTTTTGAAAAGATTAAAAAATTCTACCATGCCTCCACAAGTACTCCACGATAATATCATAATTTTTCACCAATCAAGGTTTCAAAAGCCCCAAATAACATCTTTAGCGCGCGCCAAAAAAAGAAAAAAAAGAAGAAAAAAAAAAAGGGCACAACTTTATCAATTACCAAATATTCCACTCAAGAATTAATTACATAAAATGAGATAAGGCATCGTTTGGGAATAGACTTTTTTAGTAATTTTTTGACTTTTTAGTTAAAATGTGATGTAAAAAAAACTAGTATGTTTGGTATGACTTTTTGACTTTTTACGAAAAGATGTGCAAAAAGTAGAGAGAAAATGGAATCTTTGACTTTTTGGCATGAGTTGTTGACTTTTTGATTTTTTTAGTGACTTTTTGACTAAAATAGTCACTTGCCAAACGAGGCCTTATTTTCAAAATAAATTCTTTTATAATTGTGATTAGTGTTAATCTTTTATTATATTTTATATGATTGTTGTGTAATGTTTATAACATTATGGTTTCACATAATACCATATTAAAATGATCCATAATGACACACGAAATCTTATTTGGTAGTCTAGAACTATTATGCCGCACTTATTACTTGACCCTTATCAAGTTATCTCTTAAAATTTCAATAAAAAAATATTGAAAATTACAATTTTAATTAACAATATTAAATTAGGACATCAGAACTTGCTCCCAGAGCTATACATAATTTTTCATGACACGCATGATAAACACGGTAAATCAGCAATCAACCAACGTTTCATCAAAGCAATCAATGGCTTGACCAATGGTGATTATGGCATATAGTCAAAAAAATAAAAATAAAAATAAAAATAAATTGTATGTTAATAGGATACTAATGTTGTGTTTGATTGAGGGATTTAGGAAGGGATTTGGAAAGGGAAAGGGAAAAGGTGTATGAAATTAGATAAAATGTAGGTATATTTTATTCACATTTCACCAAATTTTTCTCTTTCCCTTTTCAAATCCCTCTTCAAATCATCCAACTAAACACAACGTAAGTGATACTACATTCTACAAATTATAAATATCTATATTTCTATTGTTTATTAAATACTTAACATAAATATAATAAATTTTACTATAAAAATCAATCACAATAATAAAATATACTGCACCACATATATTTATCTGTGTATAAAAATTACTCCACACAGCCGAACAGTGTCATGCAGACACGGACCACGCACGTTTTGGCCCAGCTTTCCTAAAAAAAATGCTCGTGGATAGTTGACTATTTGGCATTATTGTAATTTGAAAGAAGAAGACGCCCTTTACTATAACCGTGAGTGTGACCCCCGGGAGCTTCTATTTACACACCCTCTTTACACTCTCTACACATCTCCCCTCTCTACACTCTCCACACACCTCCTTCATTAAGTGTGTGTGGAGAGGGGGTTGTGTGTGTAGATAGAAGCTCCCGTGACCCCCAGTGCGTGCTTGGTCGTGCTTGAAAGATTTTGGACTCATTACCACAGCAATGCTAGGTATCATGAAAAATTTTTCATGAAAATAATTATGAAAGTTTTGTGACCCTTGGATTACATTAGAATAAATCATCACACACTAATCAATGTAATCTAAGGATCATAAATTTTTCATGATCATTTTCATGAAAAAATTTTCATGATCCCTAACTTTTCTCCTCATTACCATGTGACAGTCAATACGTGTCTTAATATTATTGGCTGCCAATAGAAAATAAAGGCGTAGACCTCGACCTTACGTGGACACGAACACGTGCAATTGCGACTCCCACCCAACAAAACTTTTCACTTTTCTTTTTCTTTTTTGAAAATGTTTAAGACTCAAAAAAAAATAATAATAAAGAAAAAAAAGAAAATCTCTCATAATTATAATCACAATAACATAATAATAACATAATATCATATGTTTTAATTTTGTTTAACTACATTATTATAAATAAATTTTAAAATATAAAGTTTTAACATTTTTTTTTACTGTGACCCAAAAAACAGTCTCTGAAGAAAATGAGACGGTGTACGACACACAGTAAATCGATCACTTGACACAATTTTCAGAGACAACATGAGGCGATGATAAACTTGTGAGTCCCACTCCTGCCAAGGTGGTTACGCCCACCTCACCGCCTTATTGGATGGTCACAAGCAGCGCCACATAAATTATAATCGATGAAAGAAGGTTAAATTTTGTAATTTTATATTAAATGATTAAAAAATAAATATATATATAGTGATTTGTAATTAAAGTCTTGTTTAAGGATAAATTATTTTAATAATTTTTTAATTTTTTATAAAAAAATATTTAAAAAATAAAAAAAAATAATATAATAATTTATAATGACTTTTTAACTAACATATATATAGTGTCGCAATCAATAATTTTTCCTTTCACCACCACGCTACATCACTGTCATCAGCTGTGTCTCAATGGTGATGAAGAGCGTACACCTCGACACACCCAATCAATTCCGTATCCGTTTCACTATAATATACCCACTTTTTTAGATGGAATAATATAGGAGAAATATAATATACCACTCGTTTGTCAAAATATTATAGGGTTAAAATATTTATAAAAAAAATAAAATAAATTAAAAAATTAAGAAAATAAAATATAACATTTAAATAATAATCGTTTTATTTTTCTCTTACAAAAATCAAAAAAGACAAAAAATCATTCTCAAATGAGGCTTTTAACTTAAAGGTAAAATACTTAAAAAATCATCTTATATCCCAAACGAATACATAATACATGCCTTATTTTAGAATGTGCATTATATGTTTAATTATAATTTTTGAGATATTTTGATTTTGACCAAGAGAGCGTTTGGAAAGTAGTTTTGTAATTGATTTTTTGGATTTTTTACCCCCAAAGAAAAAACATATAAAAAGATAGAAAAAAAATGATATAATTGAGTGTTTTGACTTCTCTATTATTTTAGCCAAAAAAATCAAAACACCCCAAACAGAACCTTATAATGATGTTAATTGTAACTAAACTACATTATGATTTATGTTGGTTATGATATGTTATAATTATTATTTTACTTGGCATCTCATATAGTTACTTGTTAATCATTTTGTTATGTACCTAATTTTTTTAGTATATATTACATATGTTTTTATTAATATTACATAATTTATAATAAAATTACAAAAAAAAAAAAAAAATACTATTATTATAAAATTTTATAGTTACAACAATTTTTAATTCAAAAATATTTGGAAAAAAAAAATTCATCACATTATCGAATAAATGCATAATTTTATTTTAAATCTATTATAAAAATTTAACACAAAAGTGAATAATATAAAATAAAAAATAACAAAGTGCCCAGACGGAAGGAGTAAATTTGTATGTATGTATGTCTGTGTGGAAGTGGAAGAGTGTGAGTGAGAAGAGCTAACGTGCGTACCTGACGGCGGATTCGGGTAGCGTTTACAGGGCTGACGCTGGCGGAGGACATGGAGGTCGCCGCCGGGGCAGAACTCAGTGAGTAGGCAGGACCACTTTGGAGATTCCAACGTCGCGTAGAGCGTTGGCAAGAACGGATGGTCCAACATTTCCAAAATTTCCTTTTCTGTCCTCGCTCTTCCTTCTTTATTACGGCTCGCTAGTTCCTTCTTGTCCATCACCTTAGCTGCGAACACCGCTTCTCCGTTGATGGCTCCGCACTTGAGCTCAGCCAAGTAGACCGAGCCGATGTCGCCGGAGCCGAGGCGGTGGATGAATCGGAGGTCCGGGAGGGAGATTTGGCCAGAGGAGGATTCGGATCTGGCGCGGCGGATTGCGTCCCAGCAGGGATTGCCGGAGGGAGTGTGGGGCTTTGCGGCTGCGGCGGCGATGGCGGGGCCGAGGTGGCTGACGGAGGAGGAAGCGGCAGTCCAGGTTGTCTCGGAGCCGGAGCTGGTGCTGCGGTGAATGTCGGTGGCGGTGGTGGTGGTGGTGGAGTTGAAACTCATGCTCTGTAAGTCGTCGGCCAGGTCGTCGAGCCATGGCTCCATTGTTGTGATGTGATGTATTTTAGAGAGAGAGAGAGAGAAGAGAAGAGAAGGGAGCGTGTGAGTTGTGTTTTTGAAGCAGATTGGTAGATGAGAGAAAGGGGTCCTTGGGAGGAGGGAAGTTTTTAAGTGCTGGGCTAGAATGGAGGGAGGCCCAAATTCATAAAAATGAAATTGGGGAAGACTTATGGACCACTATAGCTGTTAATTCTCAGTATGACACGTTAATACACGATAAATGCCAGTTTATTAGAGTTTACTAAATTTTTATTACGAACTCAATTATAACATGATTACAAAATACAAAAAAAAAGTTAGTTTAGAGTCTGTTTGTTTTGACGTTTTATTTATTTTCTGTTATTTGGTTGAACAAAAAGAAAGTAAAATATTTTTAAAAAAAATATTTTTGTATCATTTTTCAAAAAATGACTTACTTCTAAAAATTTCGTAAGTCAACTATCACTCGCTACTTTTTCAACACATTTAGCATTTTCAAATAAATTTTTTAACTCAGCAAAAAGTCATAAATTACACTTTATTAAATCAAAATTTCTCTTTTAAACAATAAAATGTTTTTTGTTCCAAGTGTCAACCAAATGCCAAAAAATAAAAATAAAAACATTTTTTTGTGTAAAATCAATTTATAAAAAAATTATTATTTTTTGTAAAATATTTTACGTCGAAACAAACAGAGCCTTAGTGTCAAATTCTCATAACACTAAATTAGACAAATAACTTGCTTGATATATGATTAATTGAGTATTTTCATGCTATTTTTATTAAGGCAAACCATGAAATTCCTTAGGTAAACCCTATTCAATTGATAATAGAACTAGCCTATCACTCATGTTATGCTCGGAATAATTATATATATTTATATTTGTTTTAGATTTTTTTAATATATAAATTATATTTTTTAAGATTTTTTATAAAAATAATTTAACAATCTTATTATTAACCATAGTGTATGGGAAAAGTTGAAAAAGGTACTGCAGTAACTATACACAGATTGTATCTATAATTATTTATATGAGGAGATTTTGACCAAATTAATAAATGCACTCATGTGGAAAGACATGTGGATTGAAAAAAATTAATAAATACTGATCAGGGGATTTTGACTAAATCAATAAATGCTGAGTTTTTTTTTTAAATAAAAAAATAAAAAATATAGAAAATTCAAATTGGGATATTGAAACTCCCACAGGCCTTGGGGGTTAAAAACCCCATTTTACTTAATATATAGTATAGATCTGGGGTTCATATAGTCTTTTAATTTTTATTTGAGATAATTTGAAATTTACATTTATTATTTTGAAAGCAATTTGTAAACATTTAGTTTTTAAAAATTTAAAAAGTACATATAAAATTGAGTTGACATTAAATATTTCTATAGATAAACAGTCAGTTACAATATTTTAAAAGTTTTGATTAATAATTCTTGATCAAGTTAAAATTTATGTTTGCGGTGTTGAAAAATAATTGAATTACTTATGAAATAATCTCATGCGCAATAGCAATTCCAAGACAATGGACTGTCGAATAAGAATAACACAAGATCCAAAAACAAAAGCATAAAATTGGATATATTTTACAGTTATGTAATGAATTTATAATTATAGAATCAACTCGATCATTAATCTCATATATTTTCTAGATTCATATTTATGAGCTCACTTATTTGTATCGCGTTTTCGTTTAGATTCTCTTTATTATATGATTAAAATTGAAAGAAAAAAATTACATTTCAATGGTTTGTTTTAAAAATATTATTTTAGCTTGATGGAAAAAAATTATGAATTTATACAATTTTTCACTAATATGACAATAATTTTCATAATTTCCATTGAAATGATATTTTCCAAAATGAAAATTTCCATTCTAATGGATATTGTAACACATCACTAAAAATCCAAATCTTTGACTTTTATTATTCGTTAAGTATTTATGAGTTTCACAATCATTGATCTTGTTATGGATATTTCCATAATCTGTCTTAGGATTTAACCAATTGTCTTCATTGGGGAGTATTATCCAAAATCAAATGATTTTCTACAATCATTTCTGATAGGAAATAAGTCAATTTTCCACTTTAGTATCTTGTTGCTATTTTTTAAATGATATGGTTTCTCAATTAATCAAGAATATGATTTTCGAAAAATATTCATGATTTATTCAATAAAACACGTTTCTATTTTTTCAGATGAACGATTTGAAGACCCAATACAATAAAAATAGCCCAATGAAACAATGTTGCCTAAGCAATCATATATGCAGAGGGCACACATGTAATTGTGGGGTTTTGCAATTTTTTAAATTTTTAAAATTTTTTTTTTTGGTCTTCTTCAAAATCATGGTATCAAGAAAAAACAAGTGAGGCCAGTTTTGAAAAATGAAATTTCAATAAGAGTACACAAATAACCTCTTTTATTATTTAGTTAAAGTAATTGAACAAAAATCTTTTAAACTAGAAAAATTAAAACCAAATAAACCAAATTTTCTAGTATCATGAACTTTATGAAATACAAACCCAATTTAGTCTAACGTAAGAAAATTAACCTCTATAAAAAATAAAAAAATAACATAAAATAAAAACCCCTTAATAAAATTAACCAAAGAATGCTAGTGCAATGCATTTTTACATTTACATTAAAAAAATATACATCAATTTTTTTTCTCTTCATATCTTGAGTCTCCAACCTTGAATATTGAAATACAATAAAATATTTCAATATTCAAGACTACAGTAAACTAAAAGTAAATTCTATCAATAAGAATAACACATCTTTTGCATATATTCTTGAATCAAATTTATGGTGTAAATTAAGACATGTGAATTTTGATATTTTGCGTATATTAATTGGTTTGGATTATATACCAAAGTTTGAAATTGATCTTAATCACAAATGTGAGATTTGTGTGGAAGCGAAACCAACTAAGGCTCCATTTAAATCGATTGAAAAAAAAAATCGAACCTCTAGAATTAATTTATACTGATGTGTGTGATCTTAAATTTGTTCAAACTAGAGGAAGCAAGAAGTATTTCATAACATTTATCGATGATTGCACAAGATATTGTTATGTATACTTGCTTAGAAGTAAAGATGAAGCCTTAGAAATGTTTAAACTCTACAAAACTGAAGTTGAAAATCAACTTGGTAAAACCATTAAAATGGTTAGAAGTAATAGGGGTGGTGAATATAATGCACTATTAAATGAATTTTATGCACAACATGATATTATTCACCAAACTACAGCACCATATTCTTCACAGCAAAATGAAATTGCTGAAAGGGAGAATAGAACCCTTAAAGAAATGATGAATGCCATGTTATTATGTTCTTAACAGAATACCCCATAAGAAAACCAACAGCACTCCTTATGAATTGTGGAAAGGTCGATCACCTTCCTACAAATACTTAAAAGTGTGGGGATGTTTGGCAAAAGTTGAAATTCCTGTTCTTAAAAAGACGAAGATAGGATCAAAAACAGTGGATTGTGTGTTTATTGGTTATGTTCAGAATAGTAGTGCATACCGGTTTTTGACTTATAAATCAGAAATACTTGATATAAATGTGAACACTATTATAGAGTCAAGAAATGTTGTGTTTTTTGAACATATTTTTCCTCACAAGAAATGACAGGAATTAAGTTCACATAAATGAACTTATGATTGTACACAAAGTCAAGAGATTAATGACAATCAAACACAAGAGACTAATAATGGTCTCAACCAACAGGATTTAACTGATGATGAGCTAAGACGAAGTAAGAGAGTAAGAATATCAAAGTCCTTTGGTCCAGATTATCTGACATACCTATTAGAAAATGAACTTCAAAGCTTTAAGGAAGTAATAACAGGTCCTGAAATACCTTTGTGGAAAGAGACTATTAATAATGAAATTAAATCTATTATGCAAAATCATACTTGGGAATTGGTGGATCTTCCACCCGGTTCTAAACTTCTTGGATATAAATAGATATTCGAAAGACAAATGAAAGCAAATGGTTCAATAGACAAGTATAAAATAAGACTTGTGGTAAAAGGTTACAAACAAAAGGAATGTCTGGACTATTTTGACACATATTCCCATGTGACAAGAATAACATCCATCCACATGCTTATTACTATAGCAGTATTGTATATTTAGAGATACATCAAATGGATGTTAAAACAATTTTTTTAAACAGTGATCTAAATGAAGAGATCTATATGGAGCAACCCGAAGAGATTGTAGTGCCAAGGCAAAAAAAGAAAGTTTGTCAGTTTGTAAAATCTCTTTATGGATTAAAACAAGTACCTAAGTAATGGCATGAAAAATTTGGTCATGCTATGCTTACTAATGGATTTAAGACAAACGAATGTGACAAATGCATCTATATTAAAAACACTGACAAATGATATGTCATCGTTTGTCTTTATGTGAATGACATGTTTATCATTGGAAGCAGTCAAAATATGATCAAATCAACTAAGCAATGCTCAACAAAAGATTTGATATAAAAGATATGGGGGTCGCAGATATAATATTATGAATGAAAATTACTAAAACATATGATGGATATGCATTATCTTAATCTCATTATTTTGAGAAAATTCTTGATAAAAATATCGAGGATGATATGAATGTAGCAAGAACACCTGTAGACATTAGCCTTTATTTATCGAAAAATAAAGGCGATGCGGTGTCTCAGCTAAAATACTCCCAAATCATTGAAAGTCTAATGTACCTAACGAATTGCACTCGTCCTGATATAGCTTATGTTGTCAGTAAATTGAGTGGGTACACTAGTAACCCCGGAGAAGACCATTGGAAAGCGATCATTCAGGTTCTTAGATATCTAAGATTTACCCGTGATCATGGTTTAAACTTTACCTGATATCTTGCAATACTAGAAGGTTATTGTGATGGCAATTGGATATCGAATACTAAAGATTCAAAATCCACTAGTGGATATGTCTTTACTCTGGGAGGCGCTGCTGTTTCTTAAAAATCCACAAAACAACATGCATCGCATGATCCACAATGGAATTTGAGTTTAACACTTCAGACAAAGTAGGAGAAGAAGCAGAATGGTTTCGCCACTTCTTAGAAGACACTCCAATGTAGCCAAAATCTGTGCTAACTATTTGCATTCATTGTGATAGTCAATCTGCAATAAGCAAGACACAAAGTTATATATATAATGGTAAGTCACGACACATTCGTTGTCGACATAATACCGTAAGGCAATTGCTCTCAAATGGAATAATCTCAATAGATTATATAAAATCTAAAGAAAATATTGCGGATCCGTCAACAAAAGGTTTGACAAAAGAGCAAGTGTATAGTTCATCGAAAGAGATGGAATTAAAGCCTATTACATAAGAGTCATCATAATGGTAACCCTACTTAAATGACTAGAGATTCCAAGAACTAAGTTCAAAGGGACAACTAAGTTATGTGTGGCTCGCCAGAAATCACCAAGGGATTAAATTTCCCTACCCATTCCTATTATGAGAGTGATATCTGCAACATGTGTTATATGCAGGGGTTTAAGGATAAGATTTGTTTTTAATGATTATTTTTATTTCGATTTAGGCATAAAAATCAAGACGAGTATTAAAGATACTTACAATAAGAATGACCTATATGAGTGTCGAACTGGGGCCGGTTCTATGAGAATGAAGAGGCTAAATTCTTTAGAAGCACTCATGAATAACCAGGAGCGTTCAAGGCCAAAATGGACACAACCGTGAGAACCACGATGTGTAAGAAGATATTTTGTATGAAATCTATTGTCTTGGCTTACACAAATGACTGAACAATTCAAGGCATCGCGTCCATTGGTTAGCTAGTAAGTTCGATAGGTTATCATTAGGGAAGGTTCAAGGCCAAAAGCTACCTCTCCTAATACAAGATATTTTCGATTTATATTATTTTGACAAATTCTGCATATTGTTATATTTCCGTTGTCATCAAATTCCATTCATGTGGGGGATTGTTAGAAATGGTTTTGGAAAAACAGATTTTTCCTAAACTTTGGTCTAGTTTTTAGCTGGGACCCATGCGCCAAAGTTGACGAGTCTAAGTGGTAACGTGTTCTATACTGCGTTGTCATTCACGTAGTATATTTGGTTACTCAAAACCATTATCGGGTGAATGAGAAATTGAAGCCAAAGTAAGCTCCATGGAAATGGAGTTTTTGGTGAAAATTCTTTAAGATTTGAATTAAAGGCTTATCCTAAACTTTTATGGGTTTATAAAGCTTAAGTTTGCAACTTAGAGAGGGCCTTAAGGGGCACTCCAAGTTTGTAGAAGGGAGAGGTTATGGGCAAAGTGGGCTAGATCCATTGGACCCAAAAATAAACATACACGCGCGCACCACCGCTCTCCGTTCGGTTGGTTGGTCAGGGCTAGGCCTGGGCTTGGGCGCAAGTGCGTGGTGTGAGGTTGGGTTGGGCTTGTCCAGCCCAATACTAATTCTTTTTGGGCAAAAAAAAATTGAATTTTATTTTATTTTTTGGTAAAATAAAATTTGTCTAGTTTTAATTTCAAATTTTGATTGGAAAAAAAAAACAAATTTGTTTGCACCTCTTTAGAATTTCGGTACAGGTTCCAAACAAATTTATATCTATTTAAATTCTGTTTGCACGGATTCAAATCTATTTAAATTCAAAGCCCCAGTAGTGCCATATCTGTTGGATTCAAACCGATTGCACCTGTTTAATTCAAACCGGTTTGCACCTGTTTAATTCAAACCAAACAGCCACAAATTCTCCTATAAATAGACTGACCCTCATTTGGATTTTGTACTCTAATTTTCGCTCTTGTTGCTATCATTGCTTTCTGCATTTTGCTGCATTTATTTTTCTGTGAGAAAGTGTATAAATACAAAGTGTGTTCGTTGTGCACATAGTTTGTCGTGTTGCTACTATTTGTTGTTGATCATTTTATCCTGGGAGATAGATGTCCACAATCTAAAAGCACCGTGAAGAGGACGAATCTATCTTAAGGACACAATGTTAAATACTAGACTTGATCAGAATTTTGTTTAATAAATATATAAGGTTAGTAATTAATTTACTTTATGTTTTATTTATTTATTTTTATTAGATTCTGATTTTGTTTTTGTAACAAAATAAGAATCTATTGTTTTATTTTATTTTCTTTACTGGTTTGATTTTTGTAATCAAACATTCTCTCTTCTTCTTTATTTCTTTTATTTATTGTTAAGTATACAAACATTATTTATTCTTGATATAGTGAAGATTGCCCAACAAAATATGAGACCAAATTATTCAAAACAATTTGGAAAAAATTGGAATATCACTTTTATTATTGTTATTTGGCAAATATGGAAAGACAGGAACAAAAAAGTCTTCAATTATATTGATTTTCCTTGTGATAGGAGTGTGATCCTAATTCAGAGTTATGTTACATAGGTCATTTAGGCTTTCCAAACAAACTCTATGATATTCTCTCATACTAAATCTCTCATCCTAATTAAATGGTCTTTCTTTTGTGCAGGTTGTTTGAAGCTTAATACCAATGGTTGTGCTAGATGAGAACCTAGAGAATGTGGGTTTGAAGGCTTGTTCATAAATGAAGAAGGAGAACGGGTTTGTGGCTTTTATGGGAAGCTTTGGTCATGTATAAGTCTGGAAACGGAGATTTAGGGCATATATAAAGGTCTCACTATTGCAGTTGAAAAAGGGTTTTATGGCTTTACTGTTGAATTGTATTCAACTATGGCTATTGAGATGCTAGAGAATGGGTCTATATCTCCATCTCCTTATAAAAGCTTGGTGGAAGACTTGTTTCGTTGTAATTGCAAGCTACAACATGTCTTATATGAAGGAAACCAATGTGCTGATGGGTTTGCTAAACTAGGGGTTGATCAATCTGAGCAGCTGGTGGTGCCTATGAATCCACCAGAGGAAATCTGTAGTTTGGTTATGGCAGACTTGATGGGGGTTGAATACCCCAGATTGTAGATGTTGTTGCTTTGTTGTTTATTTTCCGATGTACCCAAAAAATAAAATAAAATAGCCAAAGAGGACTATGTGGTTCTGGACTACGTGGTTCTGGACTACCATTAACAAGGTGTAAAATGACCATAGTACCCTTCAGGTATCCTCTCTCTCTCTCTCTCTCTCTCTCTCTCTCTCTCTCTCTCTCTTTCATGTTATATATATAATCTTTTGCTCCTAATTATATATTAACCAATTAAAAACACATATTTATCTAAACACTTTTAATTACATAACCTAATTTCTAATTTTAACATCGTTTATAATTACCTATTTAAAAAAACATGATTTATAATTTAATTACACATATATAAAATAATATATATATATACTGGTATATATATATTTGTTCATATATCATATTGGTGAAGTGTTCATTGCATCAAGCCAATTGAACTGAACTGAACTGAGTTATTTATTTCACATTAATTGCTTGAATGTATAATTCATTGATTATCCAACTGTGGTTTGTCCATTACTGAAACTGGGTTTTTGTTCTTAGATTATTGAAATTGGTCTTCTTTGAAATTGAAATCACGTGAATGGTGATATGATAAGGGGATGGTGGGGTGTGGGTGCAAGAAGAAAGGGTGACGGCGGGGCAAAGAGGAGGTGTTGACACGAGGTAACTACAGAAATGAGAAGAGGTGGCGATGATGGCGAGTTTGTGTTAAGTAAGAGAGAGAAGGCTAATGCAAGAGAAGTTATTGGTTGGTCTTGGATACTGTCAGGTGGTGCCCATTAGTGGAAAAGATAGGGTCCACGATTTTGTGTTGAGTTATTAGAGAACAGGAGGGAGTATGGTGAATTGTAAATAGTGAGAAGTAAAGCAACGTGGCGCCTCATGAGCACCAAATAATTTTTCTTGATGCAAGCTAAGGAGAGGTAGTGGGGCCGTTGGGTGAGAGTAAAAATTGTAAGATGAGAGGGGTGGTAGGAAGGTAGCTGTTGATGGCAATAAGGTATGAGGGATGGATGGTCTTCCTAGGGTTAGGGTTGGGGTTTGATCTAGGGAAGAAGATTATTGTAAGTTGGAGTTTTGGGAAAAGAAGATGAAGTTTAGGTCAAATTTGGCTTTTTACATTTTATTTTAATTTTTGAATAAATTTTTTTCCTTATCACTTTACTTGTGACGCATACATCACACATTTAGTTAATTTAGATGGAATTATTAACAGCAATGATGTAAAATGAAAAACAATGGAAACCACATGAGGGATAATTGGCTATTTTTAAATGATCTATACTATATATTAAGAAAAAGGGAATTTCTAATGAAAAGAGCCTTATAAAACTCAAAATCTTCATACTATTTTTCTACAACTCTTATTTTTTAAATGATTAAAAATCTTTTATTGGCTAATTTTTATTGAATTATTAAAAAAAATCTTATTATACCTTGATTTACACATTTCAAAAAGAAAGTTAATTAATCTATTTATAAATTTAAATTTAGAAATTTGAAAAGAAAAGTTAACTAATCAGTTTTAAAATTTATTAAAAAAAATCTTATTATGCCTTGATTTACGCATTTAAAAATGAAAGTTAATTGATCCACTTATAAATTTAAATTTAGAAATTTGAAAAGAAAACTTAACTAATCAATTTTAAAAGTTAAAAAAAATTTGTTGCTCGGGCGATAAATCCAAATTTGGATTTCTATTGTCTAAAGATCCACACGCTAAATTACTTTCCATAAGGACATGTTTTTGCACAATGACCAAATTACCCATACTTATATAAATGTTGTTTCCAAATCAAAACCCTAGTCCCCTCAAAACCAGTGTCTCTCTCTCTCTTTCTCACCACCGCTCTTCTCCTCTCCCTTATTGTTGTTCCACCACCGCCCTTTCTCTTCCCTCTTCCCTCTACACTCTCTTTCTCTTTCTTTCTCACTGTTTTTCTTACCAACCGGCCAACCAAGATCTTGTCGCTGCTGTGGGCGGTGGTGTTCTTCGACACTCACCCGGAGGTCCTTGCCAAAGTCCACCGTAAGGTGGTGACGATCTAGTCATCAGAATCAAACACTTCAATCTCCATCGATTATTGAGGGAAATAAAGTGCATCGAGGTAGTGCACGTAAGATCGTGAGAATACGTACTCCGGCAACTCTCATACCTCATGTCACCGGTTCATAGAAGAGAGACACATGGACTGCGATCAAGGGATTTAATGTGAACAGGTTGCCGCCGACAACGTCGAATGAGAAGACAAGGGATTCTCTCTCAACTCTTTCACTCTCTCTCAACTCTCTTCTTTATGATGTTAGATCAGAGAAACCCTAGCTGATCTGACACCATTGTAGCGCCAATCTCTCTCTCTTCCTCTCTGTATGAAGATGATGATGATAATGATGACACCACCATAGCTTTTTTATTTTTTTGTTGATGTTGTTATTGTTATTGTTGTTGTTTTTGTTTTTATTTTTGTTTTTCCTTTTGTTGTTGTTGTTGTTGATGATGATGAAACAGATAAATTTTTTGTTTTTGTTTTTGTTTTTGTATTGAACAGATGAGGATAAGAGAGAAGAAAGATTTGAATAGAGAGAAAAAAAATTAGAACATATAAGGTTTGGTTTGGATTGCAATAGATAGGTGTTGGTTTTGCTCTATATTTCAACAGATAGAGAGAAAAAATAAGTAGAGAGATAAACAAATAGAGAGAAAAGTTTGAAAATAATGTGAATTTGAACAGATCGAAAAAATAGGCTATCAAAATTCAATAGATAAAAAATTCAACATATAGGTTAAAAAAATTCAATAGACAAAGAAACATTTGAACAGATAGTTAAAAAATTTGAACAGATAACTAAAAAAAATTGAACAGATAGTTAATGGAAAGTCAAACAGATAAAAAAATCAATAGATAAATTAAGGGAGAAAATTGAAAACAAAATGTCCTTTCAGAAGAACAAAATAACTTCTCACCAAACTATTTCATAAAAGGTAAACTTTTTACTAACAAAAAATATCTACTAATCTAATACCTTATACTCTTCTTACCTTGGACTTTTCAATAATTATCTTTTGCTTTTATTGAATCATTTTAAGAAAAATCTTATTATGTCTTGATTTACATATTTCAAAAAGGAAAGTTAATTAATCCATTTAAAAATAGAAATTTGAAAAGAAAAGTTAACTAATCAGTTTAGAAAAAAAAAATTAAAAAAAAAATCTTATAGCTTTTATTGAATCATTTTTAAAAAAAAAATCTTATTATATCTTTATTTACACATTTCAAAAAGAAAGTTAATTAATCTATTTAAAAATTTAAATTTAGAAATTTAAAAAGAATTAGTTTTAAAATTTAGATTTTTGTACCACTAAAATATAGGAATCAATTCACATCTTCCATAGTTTATTTCTCTTACATCATGTTTGTTTAGATGGACTAGATAATAGATGATTGTAATATATCGGACTGTTAATCTTAGGATACATAGTCCTTAGACTATTAGTTGGATAGGATGTGTATCCCATATTTATTTAGTCATGGGATTAGATGTAAAATAATTATTCAATTCAATCTTATGTTTGTTTAAGATATTACGAATAAGGATAAATGTTCAAAAGATAATTTTTCCCTTTTGAATTGTTTACTAAATAATATTAATATTAAACCTGTCTTTAATATTTTAATTTTTTTTGGCTAGATTAAATAAAAATTTATTTCATTTTTTAAAAAATTATATAAATTAAATATCAATAAAAATTTGTGTTATTTTTTAAAATAAAATTTTAAATAAATTTATTTAAAAAATAATAATTATTAAATAAAACATCAATAAAAATTTAAATAATGAAATTAAATAAAACATCAATAAAATTAAAAAAAAAAAAACATCTATGAAAATTTATTTTAAAAAATTAAATAAATAAAGCATCAATAAAAATTAACTAAAATTATTTATTTTTAAATTAAGACATTTAAATTTTATTTAATTTTATTAAATATAATACATAATTAAATTAAATACTTGAAGGGCAAATATATCATTTTACCATTTAATCCCATGGGATAGTTATCCCACCAATTTTATCCCATCCCCCCCCTCCCGGCGGGATGCAATAGTCCCACATATGTGGGATTGATAGTCCGACCAAACTCCTAATCCGGCCTACGAATTTACAACCAAACAATGGACTCCATGATCCAATGGACATAGTGTTCAATCCCCCCATTCAATCCCTTCAAACAAACACATAGTTAATGTTTAATGTTTTAAATATTTAAAAAAATCTTTTATTGACTAACTTTTATTCCTTATAATGTGATTGATGATCCATTTTATGAACTTCCTTCTCCCACCAAATATTATATAGGTTTTTTCAGATAATGTATATCAATACAATAATGGATCCAAAACTCCTTTCAAAACATTGATTGTGTTCGGTTCATGGTTATGGATAGAAATTTTGAAAGAGAAAATGACAAGGCATAAGAAATTAGGTAAAATATAGTTATATTTTTGGGAGCTTTTTTTATAAATCTCCTTTCTAAGAGTTTCATTCCATTCAACCCATATTCTTTTTGACTATTTCATTAGGTCCTATTTGAGGTAAGAAGACCAAAACACCCTAAATCTCTTCTACCTCCATAAATGTTGATATTTAATGTTGATTGTCATTATATCTTCACTTCAAAAAAATGTATTAACTACACACCACTATTTAATGTTGATATATATTACACACAAAAAATTAAACATGATTTTTTATTGATTGTGATTATTTATTAATTGTCATTATATTTTCGTAGTTCCATGCATTATTGGCAGTTCCCATGCATCCAAATGTTGACTATACGTGATGACATGAATATTCACATTAGATAACATGAATGTGAATGTTCTGTCAGATGACATTGTGATAAAGGTGATATTAAGGTTCACATCTGCATTTCCTCAAATTATACAACCACAAGCCTCAACTTTCATTTGAATATAAATATGACATGAATGTTCACACTAAAACATGTGAACATATGAATATTCACATGTTTTAATATAAACATTCACGTCATCTGATGTGAATATATGAATATGAATATGAACATATGAATACGAACATATGAATACAAGCATTTGAATATAGACATATGAATATGAATATGTTTTAGTGTGAACATTCACGTCATCTGATGTAAACAATCACATTCACGTCATCATGTATAGTTAATATTTGGATGTATGAGAACTATCAAAACATAATGACAATCAATAAAGAACGATGTTTAATTTTTTGTGTGTAATATATATCAACATTAAATATAAAGGTATAACAGTCTAAGAAAATAGTGTAAATCAAGAAAAAAAGACCTTATGGAATAAAGGTATAAATACATGGGACTAAGTGGGTTATAAATTTCCTTCATGGATTTTTTGGGCTAAAACACTCCTAAATAGGATTTATCAATAAAAATCTCTATATTTTATTCACATTTCAATTATCTTTTTTTCTTTCTCATTCCAAATTCCTACTCAAATCCATGAATCAAACATAATATAAAGTTTGGTACATATTTTCCATACTGAAAAGTTTGAATTAATATTATTTTTTAAAATTGTGTATAACAAACTCTTATCACACATATCTCTCCATATAATAATGATTGAATTTATTTTAGTTGCTATCTCAAAAATTAGTTAGAATAAAAAAAAAATGTGTAGGTCTTAAAGTTTTAAAATAAAAATTTTATATTAGAATTTAATCAAATGTAATTCTCTTAATATTTAAATTTTTTTTATTGATTGATAAAAAGCACTGTAAACATTAAGATTATTATTTTTTTTAATGATATTTAATATTAAATTATGATGTATTATAGCTTAAACCAAGAATTATTGGAAAAAAAAACCCGACTTGAACTAGATTTTTTAGGTAAATTTTTAATATTTAATCCAATTCTGGAACCTCCAAATTAGCTCATACCGATCATGAACCGATAAAGACAATTTTTAATGATTAAGTGAAGGTCACATTAACATAAATATTGAGTTGAGTAGCTTCTAGGTCACTTTTAATATTTAGTTTAACACCACAAGTCAATCCTAATTCATTTTCACGTAAGAGTTATGACATACGACAATTTACAATTTTGAGTAGACAAGTTTTTAGACTTTACGAAATAAGAAAAAATTAGTATATTAACAAATATAATTTACTATTATTATATGGTAAATTAAAATTACAAAACTTATAAAACGAAATGTATTATTTTATAGTAAATATAATTTTTGTAATTTATTCTTTAATTTTTATCAATTAAATTAGGGAAATTACATGCAAGCGGGAGAAGGAAAAAAAATTATCAACACATGACTTGCACCCCCACAACCTTTCATTCGCAACCCATCACAGACACACTTGCACCCCATGTGTTTGTAATTTTTTTTCTATCACCTACTTGCATGTAATTCCCCCATTAAATTATGACATGCAATTTTTTTTTATTAAGAATTAAGAACACACAATTAATGATATTAGAATTAAAATTGTCTCTTATGTGTAACTTTGATAAAAATGAATAAAATTTAATTAATTAAAAATTATTTTTACTAAATAATTTAAATAAATTTTATACTATTATCTTAATTTAAAAACTAATTTTTATTATTTATTTAAATCTGGGCATAATACGAGTAATATGCAGTAGGGATAAAAGTGTTTTTGAAACACTATCACAAAAGTGAGTGTAGCTACCTATTTAGATCAATAACTACCTAATTGAGCAACACATAAATTTGCTTTAAAAACACTGAATAATTTCTCATCAAATACATTTACATGTACATTTGGAATGGAATTGATTACATTGGCTTGTTTTGGCAAGGGGTAAAAAGTCACTTTTTGATTTTTAATTTATTTTAGATTATATTATTATTTTTATTTTTTTTTAAAAAAAAAACTAAAAAAAACTAGTTTTAACCTATTTTCCAAAACAACTAATTGTAAATCAGTGCTTGATTATTGTTTTTTAGTAACTTATTATTAATAAATAAGAAAAACTCATGACACAGATTTTTTTTAAAAATAATTTACTTAAGACAAAAACATTTAACAAATGTAACTTAAAAAAAAAAAAAAAAACCCATGTATTTTTGTATTGTACTTTGAACTAATAGGTAGTGGTAGTTGCAAATAACTTAAATGCCCACACTATATTATTATTAAACATTGACATCTTTAATGAATAATAGTGTGTGTATTGCTTCTCATGTGATCAAGATACACAGGCGATTGTGGTGGGCAGTTGGTAGATAGATCATTACTCTCTGTTTGGCAGTTTTAAAAAAAAAAAAAAGTGACAGTTTTTTTCCAATTTGTTTTAGTCTTTAATGAACGTCGAGCGGTGTTTTGGCAGACTAGTTAGAACGTCTAGCTAGTGTGACACGGGGATAACTTCTTTTTATATCATTATTTTTCATATTTTATTTTATAGATTTCATTCTGAGCTCATAATGATAATTTAAATCATTCATTTCGTAAGATCAATAATAGAGATGAGTTGAACAAACAATTAATTTTATCAAATATCACTAGAAACATGAACAATTTTTTTTTTTTAAATGAACCGCAATTATGAATTTAAATTTAGAGGGTCTATTTTTATAAAACAAAATTTGAGTTGTTCATCTATTCATCATATGTGATAAAATTAACATTTTTGCACAGACAATCTTTTCTACGAGATTTATAAAATGAACAGTTTGCATTATCATTATGAGCCTAAAATGGGACTTACAAAATAAAATATAAAGAAATATAAAAGATAATCATATAGTAAAAAGTCATTCTCATATTGCATACGCCTGCACTCATTTCATGAGGTCGTGTGACAATTTTAAATATACATAGTATTATATCTATCTATAGATACAAACACTATTTGTTTATTTTATTTTTTATTTTTTTACTTTTATTTGTTTCATCATTATTATTTTTATTATTTATTCATTACTTTTTTTTGTTTTTATTTATTTTTTACTTATTTATTTGTTTTACTTTTATTATATTACTATAATTTAAGTCTTAAGGAGGCCTGATCAGATCTAGCAGCGGCGGTTGGGAGGTCGGTTTTCAGCATTTTATTGGGCATGTGCATTGTATTATAAAACTATGTTATGGGACTTTTTGACCAAATTAACAGTAAAAAATTAGAGGCTAAATTACAAATGTATCCTTTAAAATCTGCTTAAAATATGAATTATCTTTATGTAATTTTAGAAATTACATTTTATCCTTTGAAATTTGAAATTTCATAACAAATCATATTTTTTTATTAATAAATTAAGTCAACTAACAGTTTTTAATGATTTTATAAATTTATTTAAATTAATAATTCATGAAATTTTACTATTATATAGAAGATCAGTTCAAAATTTCAAATTTTTAGTTAATTCTGTTAAATAAAAAAAATCCTAACAAGGAAGCATTTGTAATTTTTCAAATCACAAGAAACAATTTGTATTTTAAACAAATATCAAAAGTGTGTTTATAATTTGAGTAAATATCATTTTTCTCCCCAAACTATCACGCGTATTTCACGTTGACCCTCATACTTTGATTTATTTCAATAGTACCTAAACTTTTCACAAATTGATCAATTAGACCCTTGCCATCACCTTCCGTCTACAATTAGACGGAATGTGCTAACGTGGCATTTAAAATTTCATTTTACCCCCCAAATTGTACTTTAAAATCAATTTACCACCCAAATTAAAAAATCAATTTGCCCCCCAAACTATACTTTAAAAATTAATTTGCCCCTTACATCAACACATTCTGTCCAATTGTGGACGGAATGTGATGGTCGGGGTCTAATTGATCAATTTGTGAAAAGTTCAGGTACTAAATTGAAATAAATCGAAGCATGGGGGTCAACGTAAAAAACCCGTGATAGTTTGGGAGGAAAAATGATATTTACTCTTATAATTTAGCCAAAACTAAAATAGTGTATGTGAATTAAATGTGTTGGCATGGCTAACTCGTCCGACCCAATCCTATTTTTTAAGGGTTTAGGAAGATTGTTTTAGCCCATAGGATTGGGTTGGGTCAACATTTTGAGGTCAATTTATTAATAGTTTGAGCTTATAATTTATACTTTCAACCTGGGCTGGCCTAACCCGCTATTAAACTAATTAATTATAATATATTAAAAATATATATGATTTTGGAATCTAGAGTTTATCTTTATTGATTTCATTGAAACTCACATTTATAGTGATATATGATTGAATTTATTTAAGAAATCCTTCAATTTATATACAAAATCTTTCAATTTATAATATTGTCAGTATATTTATTTAAGAAATATAATATGTGATTGAATTTAATTATGAAATATTTTTTAAAAAAAATTTAACATATAACCTTATAGTTGAACTTGAGATTTATAATTATTTTTTGGGCCCAATTTGAACAAATGTAAAGATCTGATGTTAAAACTGAATCCAACTTGAACAGACATAAAATTTCTGGGAGCAGTTTGCCTTCAGTCCTTAATCAGACTGGACGGTGATGTTCAGCCCATAGGGGTCTATCACAGGTCCCGTTTTGATAATCAGAACCGTTTGATGTATAGAACTCGTCGAGTATTATATGCCTATAAAAAATCAAGTTGATAGGATATCGATAGCTATGTAATCAAATCAGTTTTGTATAAAAAAAAAATGAATGGTGAACAAATTAACGGTTGACCAAAAAATTGATAAGATGAGATAGTTATCGATATCCGATCAACGTGATTTTTTACAGAAATATAGTACTCGATGAGTTTTACATATTGAACGATTCGAATTATTAAAACGGAACCCGTGGTGAGCCTCCCACGAATCAAACAGTATCATCCAATTCAATTAAAGACTGAAGACAAGCTGCTCTAAAAATTTCTTATCATGCAGTGCCAACTCAAATTGAACCTGACCCAACCTGACTCGACGTATGCCCACACCTAAGATGCACCGAAATGGCTGAGTAGTACTATGGTAGACATAAAATTCATTTGTTGTGGCTAAAATAGTCTATTTTGTCTTTTGTGACTAAAATAGCCACAAAAGCCCTTGCCAAACGGAGCCTGATTCATTAGATTGGACGACTACTGTACTTATTTTATTAAAAAATGTTATAAATCTCAAATTATTTATCAAATTTTTTATATAGGCATAGAATCCACATAAATTCACATGTGTGAGACCACTCATACGAGAAGTTTGATAAAAAATTATTAGATTATTTAGAATCTCTAACATCACTCTATTTTATTTTGGCAGGTAATTAATTCATCATTAAATTTTTAAGATTTTTTGTATTTTGAATTTATAGTTATACCGTAATGAGATCCAGTACAATGCTTGCAGCTTTATGCACCTAAATAGTGTACTGAAATTGTGTGGGTTTCAACTTTGGCTTAATTTGAAAACTTGCTTAAAAGTAAAAATGTTAATTTTTAATTTATTTTGAATTATATTATTTATTTTTTATTTTTTTACACATTTTTTTGAAAATAGTAAAAAAAAAATTAAAAAGTCAACTTTTAATAAACTTCTCAAAATAACCCTTTATTTTTTAATTTTTATGCTGCTTATTTAAATAGAAATAAGCTTCACATGGTGTGGAACCATTTCTATTATAAATTGACGGTGTAAAATGGATCATAAAGGGAAAAAAAAAAATTTAATTCAATAATTATAACTACATTGTTTTGTAACAGTTATTTAAAAAAAAAATAGACCATCAATTTTCAAAAAAAATTATACTCAAAAAATAATATGATTACGATTATTAGACTAATTTAATATTATTCACTAACAAATAATATGTAAGTACTTATAAAATAAACAAATTAAATCACTTAAGTGAGATTTGTAATAACAACTGTGATAGGGAGCCCGAAAGCTGCCCCCCGAATGCCCCGAATTCCCGTTTTTTTTTTTTTTTGCAGATTAGAAGAAGGAAGAAGAATGAGGAGGGAGGAGGAGGAGGAGGAGGAGGAGGAGGAGGGACTGGAGGGGGCCATATCAACCGGGCGGAGGCAGAGGCGGAGGCGGGGCCGGAGGCGACGATCGCGGTGCTGCGACGATCGACGGCGGTGCTGCGACGATCGCGGTGCTCGACGATCGGCGGCGACGAGGCACAGGAAGGGGTCCTTCTCTCCTCTCCTCCTCTCTCTTTCTCCCTCTCTCCTCCTCTCTTCTCTTTCTCTCCCTCTCCCTCTTCGTCTTCTTCTGCTCTGAAAATGGAAGAAAAAAAAAATGCCCAAAACGACGTTGTTTTGGGCATTCGGGGCATTCGGGCCAACACATTCGAGCCCTGAAGCCTTTTTGTTGTAATAATCCCATAAAGCTAATTTGATGATCCAATCTAATTTGATAAACGACAGACAATTTAGACTTAGGGAGTGTTTGGGATGATCTAAATAAATATATTTTTTAATTTTTTATGAGAAAACATAAAATATGTGTTGAATTTAAAGTAATGTGATAAAGAAATAATATAACTCAAATAAAATAATATGTTTAACGCATATCAAACACTTTTTAAAAAAATAAAACCTACAATAATAAAAACCATGATAGATGTTAAGGTGAGTAGCACCATCATCACTAATACAAATCGGTTTGAGTCAATATCAAAATTTATTGTGTGGTTACACACAACCATATATACTTGGACTTGCATGATTGTGGATCAAATAATTTCCCCAGTCTTATCAATTGGACAATTAATCTATTGATTTTCTTTACTTTAGTCTCAAACTCAGATAGCATGGACCTTTATGATTTGTTTGTTGCAATAATGTCATAGTCTTGACCACAAAAACACATGTAGAAGAGACACCACCTCTTGTCTCATCACCATATTCTTAGGGTTGAGTTTGATTAAGGTGAAAATTGTGGAAAGTGAGCCAAATGTAAATAAATATATATATTGAGTTTGTTTTGTATGAAAGTGGTGAAAGGTAAAAATAATTTTTTTTTTTTTTTGTACATTCCATAGCATGATAGCTAAATTTTTAGTTTTTTTATTTATAAAAATACAGAAAATATAATAAAATTTAAATTTATTTATAAAAATAGGTACTTATAATTAGAATTTTTAATTTCCCTATTTTTCCTTACAATGTTTTTAATCCTAATCAAATTTATACAAAAAATATATTTTCTTTGCTTTATTGTTTTTTTTTTAAATATTATTTTCTACCATTCATTTCTTTCTAATCAAACGGTTCCTAAAGAATTGTTATATATTATCAAAATATTTTATTGAAAATATTCAATTCTTGTGCATCTTTTCATATGATTTTGTGAGTTATATTATTTTTCAAAAATGATTAGTCATAATAGCAATTGTTATGTGAGTGCATGTAGATAAAACAGTAAAATACATCTTTTAACAAATATATATTTTTTAAAAGTTAATTATTAAATTTGGAAAGAATTAACTATACCATCACTTTCAGTTAGTAAAAGTGTTAGAAATAATGTCACCTATCAGGTGACCTATGTGCTGCTGTCACATGAGTTGCATTTGGGACCATTAATAATGCTGTTACACATGAACTAATTATAATAAAATCACCAAATTAATAACCAACCACCTAATTTAAAGGTGCTATTATTATTTATTTATATATATTTTTTAACTTTTTAGGTGAAATGTTCATTTCTTAATAAAATTTGAATGGATCCAATTAGCATTGCAAAGGGTAATTATTTACTAACTGTTGACAATGCTCACCTATATATGCCTTTGTTAAATAATTGAGAGATAAGAATGATTTACCTGCATTACATTTGTTTTGATAATTTTTTTATGGAAAAATATTTTTTTATATGTTTGATTGTAATTTTGAACTAATGAATTAGTGATTGTATTAATGGTGATGGTGGTCTTAGGGAAAATAGATGATTTCCCAAAAGTAAATCAATCAATAGAAATAAAAATTAATTCGGAAAAATGAAATCAATAACAACACAAGAATTTTTACGTGATTCTCTCAATGTGAGGTACATCTATGGGACTGAAATCCAATTCCACTATCAACCAAGAGTTTTCAAACGATTACGAACGATACGAATGGTCTTGCAAACCATCCTTAAGTGAATTCCAAAGAATCATAAATAAATAGAGGAAAGATCTCACCGAAATAAATAAACAAATTATTTTCGAAACAGAGTTAAAAAATACCACAAATCTGAACCAAACCAGCATCAAATCAGAAACTGGCTTCAAAGCTTTGAAGAAGTAACACCAAAGTGGAGCACCCCGAACAAACACACACAACACTAAGTTCTAACAGCACACCTATTAATCATTAAATAACAAGTATCTCACAGAGCACTTGAACCTACTAAATAATCATCAATGTTATTAGCCGTTGCACTCTGCGAAAAAAAACAAAACAATACCAAAAAAATATTGTTAACTCTTGGGCTTTATATCAAAACCCTAATTGCCACCAAACAAATTTTTAAATACCCATTGAGCCTTCAAAAGTTAGATATAATATATAAAATATATTATAACCAATACTAAACCAAATTAAAATTCTTTTAATAAACCAATTGGGTCACATACTCCACTAAGGAGGTATACCTAACAATTCTCCCCCTACTGACTTAGGTGGAGACATCAACCATACCCGTTAAAGTTCGACACTTCAAATGTTTGCCATCATTTTTCAATTTGAAAACTCACTTATTTTTCAGGATTTTCCTCCCCTCGAGCAACTTCACCAAATCATAAGTGTGATTTTCAAGTAAGGAATTCATTTCCTCTTCCAATCACCTTTCTTTGCATGCTCGATTGCTTCTTGGTAGCTCCCGGGCTCCCCTTGATGTGATATTAACACAAATTCATTGGGAGGATACTTTTTCGTAGGTTGTCGGTCCCTTATAGATTTCCTCAACTCAAGTTGTGGTGGCGATTCTTAAATTGTATGTTCTTCCTCAATTTCTAGCTCAACTTCATTAGGATTAGTATCATCCTCCACATCTTTAATAGTTGGCTGCACATCTCTCCCATTTTCATCATCCACCGAAGATAAAGGAGATGAATCCATGTCAATGAGATCACTAGTTTTTGACTCCGGTTAATCGATCACCTTTGCCAAAGTCTTCAATTGTTTGGTCTTCAAGAAACATAGCATCACAGCTTCGAATAACTTTCTTGTCGATCGGATCCCACAATTTATAATCAAATTCATCACGCATACCAAGAAAAATCCATTGTCTTGATTTGCTATTAAGCTTGGACATCTCATCCTTTGGAATGTGAACAAAGGCTTGGCAACCAAACACTCTCCAGTACTCATAAGACACATCTTTGCTAGTCCAAACTCTTTCGGGAATATCACCATTCAAAGGATAAGAAGGAGACAAATTGATCACATTAACCGTCATTACCTCACCCCAAAAGAATCTTGACAATTTAACATGTGAA
Organism: Camellia granthamiana; assembly: GCA_036172215.1. Classification (NCBI taxonomy): domain Eukaryota; kingdom Viridiplantae; phylum Streptophyta; class Magnoliopsida; order Ericales; family Theaceae; genus Camellia; species Camellia granthamiana. Next base: position 52,481,680 of record CM069915.1, on the reverse strand, counting down.
AACATACACCTTGTTCTTTCCACAATGGTGCGGTTCATCTTCTCGGCAACGCCATTTTGTTCAGGATTCTTCTTAACTATCTTTTGGTGCCGAATACCTTGGCTACGACAGTACTCATCAAATGGCCCAATATATTCACCATCATTGTCTGTTCGGATGCATTTCAATTTCCGCCGTGTTTCTCTTTCAATCATGGCCTGAAAATGCTTAAACACATCTAGAACTTGCTCTTTAGTTTTTAGTCCAAAATCCCAAACTTTTCCTGAATAATCATCAATGAAAGTAACAAAATAAAGTGCACCACTATGTGTTCTAACTTTTGAAGGACTATAAGCATCCGAATGAATCAACTCCAAAACATTTTATTGTCTAGAAATAGCATTTTTATGAAAATAAATTCTATATTGTTTGTCTGCCAAGCAATGAACACAAGTTTTAAGATGCGCGTACCTTTCAAACCGGGTAGAAGCTCTTTCTTGAACAAAACTTGCAGCTCCTTTTCACTCATGTGCCCAAGCCGCTTATGCCACAATTCGGTAGAAGTATCATCCTCAAATGCATTGATAACACCTTTATAATTTTTTCCTTGCATTGAATAAAGTGTGTGAGTCTTCTTGCACTTAGCCATTACCAAAGAACCCTTTGTGAGCTTCCATTTTTCATTACCAAATTTGTTGTTGTAGCCTTCATCATCTAACTTCCCGGTAGAGATTAAATTGAGGCGAATGTCTGGAACATGCCTCACATCTTCAAGCAACAACTTGCAGTCCAAATTTGTTTCCAAACAAACATCACCTATGCCAACAATCTTGGACAAACCTTCATTACCCATTCGAACACACCCATAATCTCCTTTGGTGTAGGTAGTAAAGAAATCAACTCGAGAAGTCATATGAAAAGAAGCATCGGAATCAATCACCCAATTGCTTTCTTGGCCACAAAATTGACACAATCATCTTCATAAACGAATGAGATCACCATCGGTAGTAACCGCCATTGTGTCTTCTAACTTCTTATCCACATTTTTTTCACGGCTTTTCTCTTTGTTCTTGAGCTTAGGGCATTTCCGCTTCTTGTGCCATTTCTCATGGCAATAATAGCACTCAATGTCTTTTTTTGAAAAAGAACCATCTTTTAATTTGTCACGGCTTTGATCACGGCCATGAGGAGTCTTACTCCTCTCTCTTATTTTGCTTCGGCCTCTCACAACAAATGCTTCCAAATGAGAAGAACCCGTTGATTTTCTTCTAGTTTGTACATTAAATAAGCTACTAGTTACTTGGCTCATTGTGACAACTCCATTGGATGCCGAATTACTAACCATCACAACCAAAATCCCCCAACTTTCAGGCAAAGAACTAAGTAGCATCAAAGCCTCAAAACCTGTAACTCATCATCAAAAACAATTTTTATAGAAGCAGGTTGGTTAACAGTACTCTTTTTTTTTTCATTCAAATGTTCCAGAATATGCCTACCATCTTTATATTTTAAATTAAACAATTTTCGAAACAGAAAAGGCTTTATTTGTGGTTGATTTTCTATCATAAAGACCTAATTTTTTCCATAAATTATGTGCCGAAGTTTCAGTAACAACATGATGAAACACACTGTCATTAATCCATTGACGGATATCACCAACAGCTTTTCGATTAACCTTCTTCCATTCTTCATCTTTCATACCATCAGATTTGCCAATATCACTCTCAATAGGCCATACAAATCTTTACAAAATAATAGGTTCTTCATTTTAGTTTTCCAAGTTACCCAATTACTTCTATTGAAGTTAGACATACGATCCAAATTTCCCTCAATTGATTTACACAAATAAATAAACCTAAATAAACCGTATGCTCTGATACCAGTTGTTAGGAAAAATAGATGATTTTCCATAAGTAAATCAATCAATGGAAATAAAAACTACCAAGGAAAAATTAAATCAATAACGACACAAGAATTTTTATACGTCCATGGGACTGAAATCCGATTTCACTATCAACCAGGAGTTTTCAAACGATTACAAACGAGACATGAATAGTCCCACAAACCATCCTTAGGTGAATTCCAAATAATTACAAATAAATAGATAAAAGACTTCACCAAAATAGATAAACAAATTATATTCGAAACAGAGTTGAAGAAGACCACAAATCTGAACCAAACCAGCTTCAAATCAGAAATAGGCTTCGAAGCTTTGCAGAAGTAACACCGAAGTGGAACACTGTAACATGCCTGGGAGGTACCCGCACGCGTTAAACAGTTCGGACTCCCAAGATCTCTTTGATCTAGTTTCACGAGTGCAATGTGAAACATAGATGAAGTCCAGATTTAACAACTTTATAAAAAAATTCATTTTATTACAAAATTATTGCCACAAATGGACTGTGTCATCAGATCTCAGAGTCGCCACCTAATATTTTGGGAAATTAGGAAACCCATGACTCGTGCTAAGGCCACTGTTCGTCATAACCAAAGTTGTTTCGATTCAGAATCTTAGGTATGAGAGGGAAATGTCATTAATTGAGTACCTCCGCTCACCCGATTAAAAGATCGGCCTTTACTAACCATGATATGAATTTTATTTTCTTTATATGTTCACCTTTTGATTATTTAATAAATCCTAAAATTTACTATGTGAAGGATATAAGTATAAACTATGTCACCTACTTTGGAACAACTTGATTTCATGTAGTTTTGAAAGAGTTTTGAAGATGTACATCCAAATAAATTGAGTTTACAAATATGAAAATCAACATCATTACAAATTAAGCGACACAACCTCCATCCACTGGCATTCATACAATTATATCACATATGCAAATAGCCACATGGTAAGATGCTAAACATAATAAAAAAATTATGTACAAGCGGGATGCTAAAGCATAACAACTTACATATTTACCGACGTCCCACGAATAGCTACAAAACAAAGTTAGTAAAATATGCATGATCCTATATATAAAATCCTAATGCTATACATACACAAGAATGCTTCTAAAGATCCGGCTTTTAAAACATGACATGTGAAATATTACAAAACATGCGATAGCGCGTAAAATCATGTAATAATCAATTAAAGCACAAAGATGCAAATTTAGCCGGACCTAGGCATGAATCATGAATGTAAAAACATGGATGGCATGTAAGATATATGCATATGTATAGTTATGGAAAGCGATTAAAGAATGAGATAGATAAGAAGTGGAGATGAGAAATTATTACAACACTTGAAATAATAATTACAAACCAAATTAGAGAGGAATGAGGAGAATACTACATCAAAATAAAAACCTCGCAAAACATTCAAAATAAATAAAATAAAAGTTTTATGTTCCTTGGAATTGTCGGCGGAAATTGGTCAACATTAGGAGATTACACCATCTTGTCCAAAAGAAGCTAACCGACTGGCCAAATAGGTCGGCCGGCCAACTAGGCTTAGCAAAACCTATCTTATTGCGAAACCAAGAAAAGGAACAAACAAGAAATATGTAGGTGGCTCAACTAACCACTACTGATTAGATTAAAAATAAGAAAATAAATATAAAATAAAAAAACTGTAAACTTACAACAAAACTAACATGAACCTAAAATAAGAAAGCAAATATAAGATAAAACATGTAAGATTACAACAAAACTAATATGTGTAACAAGCCCGCGAGGGACCTTGGCTACAGTTCGGACTCCCCTTTTTTGTTTGTTACGGTTCTTAATCTTGAACCAAAGAGTCCAACTCTGGCAAATCGTTTTTAGAAAAACAAATTTTTGAAAAGAAGTGCCAAACATGGACTGCTTTGCCAGATACAGAGTCGCCACCTAAATATTTTTTAAAATGGAAAATTTAGGAAAACCTGACTCGGTGCCGAAGGCCACGTGTCCGTCATCACCAAAGTTGTCTTGGCTCGGGAGCTTGGGTACGATCGGGGAAGGTCAGCTATGAGCACCCCCTTTCGCCCGGTCCGAAGACCGGCCTCTACTAACCATGATACCCGATTTTGAAAACGTTATGTGTTCTTATTCCAGTTATTAGCCTAGAATTACTATGTTATGCGCACAACAAACAAGTATAGACTAGGTTGCCTAATTTGGAAACAAGCATTGCATATCCGTTTGTTTTGAAAAGCGTTTTGGAATTTGCTACTCGCAAGTAGGCTAAAACACGGATTTCAACGAGTTTTTCCAACTCAAACAATCCAACCTTCGCCCACAGGCATTCAGGCAGTTATATCACATAAGCAGCTAGCCACATGGTAATCATGCTGTTATGGCAACATTCACACGCATGCGATATGCTAAAGCGTAAAAACTCACCTAGTACTCCAAGCCAAAACAGAAACTAGTTAGTAATCATATGCATGATCCTAGTTCATGTTAAGATGGCTAATGCAACACAGGCAAAATGTAGCTAGAATAGGCTCGGCTAATCTAAACATGGCATATGATGATGCTACAAGTAACACGTATTCAATTTGGAAATTGGAATACAATGCAGTTTGTATGATGTACCGAGCCCGGTGCATGTAAGACAAATGTATGGATGCACGCATGCATTGCATAATGTATGCTAATTTAAATATGCCCTAATACTAACCATCAAAAGCAGGTAAGTAAAAGGGAGAAAGAAGTGGGGCTTGGAAGACATGCACACACACGCACCCACACTTATTACAGATTCGCCCTCGCTCGGAGGGACCAAAAGAATAATACAAATTAATTAACTACGCAAGCTAATTAAATATTACAAATTGCCTAATTAACTAAACAAATTAATTAATCTAATTAAAACAGTAAAGCCCTCGGGAAGCGGGTCAGATGCAGCGCATGCTCGGGACTTGCTCGGAATCGCACTGCCATGCATAGTCTACCTCTGTTTTCCCTGCTTTGCTCCTCTGAAAACTGCCAAAGTCTCAGGAATGCCTCTCAGGACACTGGGGGATACCACCGGCTGAGTAGAATTACCACCGGCAATAGGATGTGGCCATCGGCACAAAATGAATCCATCGGCTGATAACTTACTGCCGGCCGGCAGAAAATGCTGCCGGTCGGCAAACAATGCCTGCAGAACCTGCAACTCACAGCAGCAGAGGGCAAAACTTGCATGGCAATACAATTCAAACAATGTATGCACCAAATCATGTCCCCTATCATGTTAAGGACTCAAAGGGACATGGTCCTTGGTTCTTGGACCACCAATCACGCATTTCCATGTATGATGGCCCAAAAACCAAGTGTGCAACTTTGATATCAAATGAAATGCAAGCACAAAACACATCAAAGAGCCCCAACCTTTATCATGATTAATCAAGAGACAAGGGATGCATGCTTAATGAAATGCAACCTAGGCATAGAGGCTAAGTATGCAACATGAACATGCAAATGAACAATGTATGCTAGGTGCGCAACCTAAACATGCAACAACACACAAGTATGCAACAACACACAAGGTGAGCATGCATCGACATGCAAAGGATGGTCTTACACTAACTTGGACAGCTCTCTACTAGGTCCAAAACAGTGGCCATAATGAGGCAAGTAAGGCAACACAATACATGGAATGCATGCACAATGCATTAACCAAACCTAAGGCACAAAATGCAATTCTACCAAAGCATGGAAAGGGATGCAAGATGGCATACAAGCATGTGAATTTCAGCGTTGGAACACGATGCCAAATGGTCCCAAAACATGGAAATATGTCACCCAATGCATGCTATAGGCCCCGAAACCCAAGATTAGGCACATGAAATGACTTACATCCATACAAAGCATGCGTAATTTGAACATGGAGTATGAAGACAGAAGCAAGAAAGCCCTAAAACAAGCATTTTTACAGTTCAAAGCATGGCCAAACAGTGAGCATAGATAGGGAAAAATCAGCATGCAAAAAAGGCTCCGCAAGAGGGGTAATGAGGCAAGTCATAGCTTCTGGTCTCAAACACAGGAGGCCCCTTCTACAATGTTGGAGAGGAGCCAAAAATATGATATTTTACAGTTTATGACAAGCCCCAAAAACAGATACAAGTATGGCCAAAGCATCATGCAAAATGAGGCCACCAAGAGGGCTATAACATGAAGTATACCAAGGATGTCTCAAACAGTGGTGAGCCCTTCTTCAATGTTGAAGAAGGGCTCAAAATAAGCCTATTCTCAGTTTACATCATGCTCCAAAACAGATTAATCATAGGCCAAAAATACTACTCAAGAAAATGGCATACAAAGGGATAATGAAGGAAGTGCAAGATGGGGGTCCCAAATAGGGTAAGATCCTTAATGAAAGATGAAATAGAGCTCAAAAAAATGACACTTTTAGTTTTGGTCGGAGCTCAAATGTGCAAGAAAATATGGCTTAGATATGAACCAAGAAAATGCTAGTTTAGGGGAAAAGTGTGCTTACCCTTGTAGACCAATAAACCAGCAGGTTTTGATCCAAGGAAATAAGCTCCTAGCCTCTGCAAATGACCTCCAATGTACTGAAATGAAGTGTAGAGGTGTGGTGCTATGGATTGGTGAGGAAATGGCCCAAGAACAAGGGTATTTGATGGTTGAATGAGAGAGATATGGAGAGGGAGGTGAGATATATCAGATATATATCTATATATCTCTGGTTTTTTGCTCAAAAATCCAACCCTTTACAATGGAGGAGGAGAGCTCCTTATATAGACAAATGGAGAGGCTCTAAGCTTATAAGACAAGCTAAAGAGAAAGGTTCAAGGGGAGCAAGAGGGCCAAGGCTTATTAAGGAAGCCAAGACAGCTGGTAGGATTCTTGAGGAAGCCAAGACAAGGGGTCAAGGCTTCCTCAAGAAGCCATGAGCAAAGGGTCCAAAAAAAAAGGGGGCAAAGGCTCCAAATAGGCACACATATGCACGAGGAGCTGGGTCTGTGCATCCCAGCTGGCACAGCTGGCATGCACCATGCCTGCAAGAGTCAAAAGGGTCAAATAGGCCATGAAAAGAGGTCATCGGCCAAATAAATTGCCGATCGGCACAATAAATTGCCGACCTGCAATTTGTACTGGCCGGTCGGCTAAATAGAGTGTCGATGGGTGGCTGATGAGGTCAAAAAGTGCCGGTGGATGTCTAGATTGAAGCCCCAGAAGTTAGCTTTCCAATGGCGCAAACCTTGCATTAAAATTCCTTCTGTGGAAAAAGTTATGCCCTTTTTGGTGAAGCCGCGCAGATTCGATCCAACCGGGATGATGCCCAACTTCAACCAATCATACCTCCCCCACCCGGACTTGGTTTTGAGAGATTCTTGAGTGCAAAACGAAGCCCCGGAAGTCTTATTTCCAATGGTTATGGCCTCATAGCTTAACTCCAAGTGTATAGGTAGATGAGCTTGATTTAGCGAGGACTGCTCGACTCTCTTCTACCCGGATTCATGCCGAACCTCTTCTCCAACTTGTTTTCTCCCCTCTTCTCCTCTTCTCTTCAACTTCAAACCCCGAAGTAAGGTGTTTTGAAAGATTTTTCAAAGATTTCATCTCTCTTTCATTCATCTCCACTTTGTCCTTGCTCGGTTTACCGAAAAGCGCACCATTTACCGAAATGCGAGCGTCGGAACATCGTGGGAATTTTATTTCAAAAATGTTTTGAAAGAGAGGGTTTTAAGGTCTCAAAACCATCTAAAATAATTTTGGTTCAAAATAGGGTGTGAAGTTGAGATTCGCCTCTCTCCTTGCCGAAGAAACTGAACTTGCGCCCTGCACACCTTTCTCCACCAAGTAAACCATCAGTAGTGCCCAAGTCTTGTGGGTGGTCAAAAATGGGGTGTCTACAATATGAAATTAAAGAAAGCGAATAAAAATAAATAAATAAATAATTATGAGCTAAACAAACCACTTAGATTACAACAGCACACTATGAAATATAAAATAAGAAAATAAATATGAGATAAACAAACCACTTGAATTATAACAAAACACTATGAAATAAGAAGCAAGAAAATAAATATGAGATAGAAAATATAAGAAAATGAAAGACTAGAAATTCACATTCCAAAGAAAGATTGAACTTCTTGATTTCCAAACTTTCTCTTGATTACCCTCAAGTTTAGGAAGTGTGTTCTCAATCCTCAATTTGAAGCTAGAATGAAACTCTGGGTATGTATGGTGGAAAAGTGGCTAACTCTCTTATTTTTTTCTCACTTTCAACAACCAAAAACTCTTCCTTATGATCAAGGCAGTTGATCTTTGGCTATATCAGAATTTTTAGAGTGGTTTTGGTGTATGGAAATGAGGAATTTCAGTAGCTATGGAAGGTATGGGGTGTATATGGAAGATATGAGTATTTTTGGCTCAAAAACTCAATTTTTCTCTCTTTTTTCATCATTTTCTCACTCTTTTCTCTTCAATTTCGTGGTCCTTTCTCTCTCTTACAATATGATCATCCTATATAGACAATGAGGGAGAGTAAAGGTCAAAAAGAAGGTGAGAGACAAGAATGTGATAGGAGGGCAAATTTTCAAGGTGGTTGCATGGGATACTCCTTTTGGATGCAAACAAAATCTATTTTTGACAATGAGAGATGATTAGGTATAATGGAGGATGAGTGGGTACACTTGAATGGATCAGAAAATAGGTAAATGGGGTGTCTCAACTGAACCTGAACCAAAACCAAGAAAAATGGGCATGTTGCTATTTTGGGCCGAGTCAACAAAATCTGCTATTAAGCCCAACTTCAAATGGGCATATCTCCCTTATCCGGATTTGGTTTTAGGTGATTCTTGGGTCTAAATTGAAGCCCCAAAAGTCTACTTTCCAATGGTGGTAGCCTCACATTTAAATTCGAAGTGTATAAAGAGATATGCCTAATTTAGTGAAGGCTGTTCATTTCTCTCGGACTAGGTCAACAAAATTTACTCTTAAGGCCAGCTTCAAATGAGCATATCTCCTTTATCTGGACTTGGTTTTAGGTGGTTCTTGAGTCTAAATTGAAGCCCTAGAAGTCTAATTTCCAATGGTGGTGGTCTCACATCTAAATTCCAAGTGTACAAAGAGATATGTCTAATTTAGTGAAGGCTGTTCATTTCCCTCGAGCCAGGTCAACAAAATCTGCTCTTAAGCCCAACTTCAAATGGGCATATCTCCCTTATCCGGACTTGGTTTTAAGTGGTTCTTGGGTCTAAATTGAAGCCCCAGAAATCTAATTTCTAATGGTGATAACCTCACATCTAAATTCCAAGTGTACAAAGAGATATGCCTAATTTAGTAAAGGTTGTTCATTTCCTTCTTAATGATTTGATACTCATTCTTTTCCTAAACCAGTTTTCTTCCATCTCCTCTTGTTTATTTCAAATCCAAACCTATCCAAACCTATAAAGAAGATGTTTTTTAAATATTTTTTTAAAAAGTTCACCTCCCTTCTATTTATTTCCACTTTGTCCTTACTCGGTTTATTGAAAAGTGCAATATTTTAATTGAAATGGGAGTCTCGGAACATCGTAGAAACATTTGAGAATTTTTTTTGAAAAAAGAGGGTTTTAAGGTCTAAAATAGTTCGGCCAAAAAAATGTGTAAAGATTGGGATTAAAGTTCAAATTCCATCTCTTTTACTGATGATTCTGTGAGAAACACATTCTGATTGTCATTATCGGGTAATCAACAGAAAGCGCCAAAGTCTTAGGGCTGGTCAAAATGGATTGTCTATAAGCACACTGAACAAACATACACAACACTAAGCTCTGGCAGCACACCTATTAATCATTAAATAACAAGTATCTCATAGAGCACTTGAACCTAATGAATGATCATCAATGTTAGCAGCCGCTGCACTCTGGGAAAAAAATAAAACAATACCAAAAAAATATTGTTGACTATTGGGCTTTATATCAAAACCTTAGTTGTCACCAAATAGATTTGTAATACCCATTGGGTCTCCAAAAGTCAGATATGATATATAAAATATATTATAACCAATGCCAAATCAAATTAAAATTCTTTTAATAAACCAATTGGTTCACATACTCCACTAAGGAGGTATATCCAACAAGTGGAGGTGGCGGTAGTTTTGATAAGATTTTAGTTTGCAAAATGTTCTTTGCCTTTTAAAAGAATAAAATATTTTTCTCCCAAACAAGCTTGTTTTCTGTTGATATGAAAATTATTTTATGTTAATTTTCAATTTTTGTTGCACCAAACGTCAGGTAATACAAAAAATATTTCCAAAAAATTAAAATACTAATCCATGTGTTTGGTTTTAATTTTCTGGATACAATTTTTTTAAAATTGAGTTTTTTTTATTTATTTATTTATAGTGAATACTTTTAAAATTGTAAGTAATTTTTTTTACTTTTTTAGTTGCACCTTACTTAGCTGTATTTAAAAAATAAAATATTCGTGAAAAAATATTTTAAAAAATCAATAAATACGCAAGAATACAAAAAATATACTAAATTCTCATTTTTTTTTTGTATTTTGGTATTTAGTGAATTTTCTAAAGATTTTTTTTAAAAATATTATACTTTTTAAGTGTATTTATGTTAGGTGTATCTAAAAATTAAAAAAAAAAATTTGCTTAGAATATTTAAAAAAATTCAGTGAAAGCAAAAAAATACGAAAAACAAAATATTTAATTTTCTGAAAAGTAAATTCTGAAAATCTAAACCAAACAAGCTGAATATGTTTTGAGAATTTATATATATATATATATATCAGGAGCAGGCAATTCTACATCATATACCTAATAATTTTCCTATTGCAAATGATGCAAAGGATGGTCAAAGCTTTTACAAAGGAAGGAGTAAGTTACCCTTTTAAATGTTCTTGGGTAAGTTATACCATAATTTTCATTACCTTTTAATCAATTACTTTGAGGTCTTTAACTTGAAATTTCATAATGTTGTTGGAGTTAAAAGTTTCATGCATGATTTAGGTCACAAGGTTTGAAATCATTGCTCATAAAAGGGTGAATTGAATAAATGATGTAGTTGTCCTCTATGATGATGGCTGTTGAGATCTAAGTCAAAGTGTTGTTTTGGTCTTGCAATAATTGTATGCTAAAGAAGATGATGGGTTTTATGTTACCTGTCGACTAAATACCTAATACAAGATTTTATGAATTTAATATTTTTTGAACAAATTATAATCATAGTATATGTGATTTGTTCTTCAACGTTAATTTGTATCAATTTTATTTCTTAATTTTTCACATTGTTAATTAGTTTAATTGATGATATTTGTTGAGAAATTTGACAAAATGAAAAGTAAAAAAAATCAATTCAAAAAGGAATTTCAAATCGACGTGAATCCCTCAATCAATTTGAGGAAGGAAAATACTTGAGATCTCCACCATTTTTGACTCCCACAAACTCCAATTGATTTGTGGCCACACGTTATACATATATATATATATATATTTTTCTCCTCTCTCTCTCTCTCCTCCTCTCCCACAAATGTGTGGGGGTGGGGGGAGTGCAGGGGTCTAGATCATTTCCCTTTGAGAAAAGTGCATTGACTATTAATTGAACTAAATTAATAAAATATAAAAAAATTTAAATATAAAATTGATGCAATTAATACTATAAAAATTAAATTGACATGAAAAATAAATTTGGAGAATGAGAAGAATGCGAAAGAAGGGAAAGAGAAGAGTTTGCCCAGGGAGAGAAGATGGGTTTAAGCTAAAATGTGTATTTAATAATATGTCATATTTTTATAATAATTACTTACATCGAATCATAGCATATCTATTTAATTACATAAAGTCAAATTCTGAGTTAGTGTAGATGGAGCCGGATTACGTTGATAATTGTTTGGAGTAATTTCTTATAATACTTAACAGTTTTAATTGATAACTGTCGATATAACTGATTTACACACATAGCATGTGCCAATCTTCTAATCTATATAATAAGGCAGCTCAGTTTTTTTGCTTTGATGGGACTTCTGTCCCGTTGTCAAAATAGGAGCCATTGGATTGATTTAATCTAAGGGTTCACAGTCTTACACCCTCCATTTTCAACCCACGCCCTCTCTGTCTCTCACACTCTCATCTCTTTTTCTCTGATTTCAAATTTTGAAATCAGACCCCCATTCTATCTCTCTCTCTCCACTGTATGTATGTATATGCATTTGTGTGTATTATATACATAATTTTATTCACAGATTCGGAGAAGGAAGAGAGCCCTAGCCTCCAAGATATACTCTGGATTGAGAGCTCAGGGCAATTACAACCTACCCAAGCACTGTGACAGTCGAACCCGATGGCAATTACAACCTACCCGATGGCACTGTGACAACAACGAGGTCTCTCTCTCTCTCTCTACATGTCTTTCTTTAATTTTTTCTGCTTGGTTTTATATAGATCTATAGTTCTTGACAGCGGGTTTTTCATATTAGGGCTGTGTTCTGATGATTTCAGTAAAGGGGAATTGCTCACAATCTTTATTTGTAATGGTTTAAATGGTTTAAATTAATGTTTTTGTTTATCATCATCAAAGCATCATCTCAACCCCCTCCAGTGGTAAAGGAAAGCTAAGTGCCTCCAGGGAACATTTCTGGTTTATCATTGTAGTGCTCAAACATTGAAATATATATGTTCCCCAACTATTATAATTTCAGAAATGTTATAATAATGTTAAATAGTGTTGGGAAATATATTGATCTATTTTGGTTTTTCAATCGACTATAATGAAAATGGACCAAGGAATAATTTCTAATATAAATTTCCGTCAATATACAGAATCTTCCATGCGGTGCCCCGCAATCCTCTCACTCGCAACTTCGAACCCCGATTAGAGCTCTCCGGGTTCGTTTTCTTCTCTTGCAATTTTGAATTTGCTTTGAATACTTTATTTTCTGGTATTGGTTTTTCTTTTGATTGGAAACCGTAAAGAAAATCAATAATTATTCTTCGATATTTATTTTGTGTATGTGTGTGTGTTATTTTTCAAAATTCTAATTGAGTTTTTGTAATCTAAAGATTACTATTAGGGCTGTGTTCTGATGATTTCAGTAAAGGGGAATTGCTCACAATCTTTATTTGTAATGGTTTAAATGGTTTAAATTAATGTTTTTGTTTATCATCATCAAAGCATCATCCCTCGACCACCGCCATCATGACAGCCTCTTTGCTACCGATGCTTGGCAAGGTACGATTTTTGTCTGTTTTGATTTTGATTTTTCTGAATTTGGAGTTTATTTTTTCTGATTTCGGCATTAGTTTATTTCCATTTATTTGATTTCGGCATTAGTTTATTTCAGGAGGTTACGATTCTGCTTGGCATTAGTTTATTTCCACCGGCATTAGTTTTTTTCTGATTTCGGCATTAATATAATCTATGTATATACAGTGAGTGGAGTACAGATGAGCACTGAAGTAGTAGATAGAAAGAAAGGAGAGAGAGAGAGATAACCCTACTTCTAAGTAAAGTAAGGATTACTCACTCAAAGCAGGTTAGGAGAAGAAAGACAGACAGTGGAGTAGAGCAATCAATCAAGAGAGGGGGAAGATAGTGCCTCTCTCTTTCTCCCTCTTTCTTTCTCTGGTGGTAAAATTAAAAATTAAAAATTAAAAATTAAAAAAAGAAATGAACGAATGAAAAACTAAAGATTAATCTATCTTGAGTTTAATCTAAAAAATTAATCTATCTTGAGATTAATCTCTCTCTATCTCAAGATTAATCTAAAAAATTGTCCAAATGATGAAGGATGAGAAGTTGTTTGAGTAAGGTGGTCCTATCATCATCTCCCAGGTGTGGCTTTTTGTGTTTCTTTGCCTCTTTTTCCATGATAAAGTTTATTTTTATCTGAATTTGTATATCATGCAGTGGTTACCTGAATGCAGTGGTTATTTGAATTTGTATATCATAAAGTTTCTTTGCCTCTTTTGAAATAGTATAATAGCTTCGATAAAGCCGTTATATTTTCATACATCATGCAGTGGTTACCTTATCAGGGGATGATTTCAATGCTTTTTTGTGAAGTAGATTGTTAAATTGATTATTAGGGGAAGATTTCAATGCTTGATTTTGGTTATTAATTTGATAGAACCTTTTGTAGGTCTCATGAGGAAATGTCTCTGAAGATGACAATAACAGCTTTTGGCATTTGAGTTCTACATGGCTTTTGAAAAATCTTGCATTGATTAGTTTTGAGCATAACTAAAAATAATACATAAGTTTAAAAATAATACATAAGTTCTACTTAGCTTTTGTTCCAAATGGACATTTTGCTCTCTGTTTCTGGTGAAACCACAGTTGGTTTCTTCTGAATTGAGTTTGTGGCATGTTGAAAAATGATGATTGTGAATTGGGTTTGAAGAATTGTTCAAAGTATCCAACTTGATTGCTGTGGAGACATCCAATTTATCTGTAATTTGGTCTTTAAGCTTGGTAATTGCATTATAATTAAGATGTTGAATGATGGGTTCTTGGAAGTGATAATGCTAGCTTTGTTGGGATGAGCTTATTTGCAAAGATGATTAGATATTGTGCTTTATATACTGCAAGTTTTGGGTAATTGGCAGAGAGGTTTATGGATGCTTTTAGTTTCTGCGCTCACTTTGGTACTGTGGCAAATTGTTTGTTGCTCTCTCTTCCGCTTTTGCTGTCTAAGTATGTAGAATGCTCTCAAAGAGGCTGCTGTGTGAATGGAAAGGGCTCCGGTTCTTCTCCGTAAGATCTATGTCTTGAATTTTTATGGGTATTTATCATAGACATTTCTTATATTTGTCTGCGTGAAAATAACGTGTTCTCTTGAGTGAGTATATAACTTGAGTTTGGGTTTGGTGAGGGTGTTGCTGTCGTGACCCTGTGAGCGAATTTTAGGGATTTAAGCGAAAAAGGTCGGGAAATTCTATTTCTATACCTTTATTTATTTTAATGATACTTTTATTTTGAAGTAAAATAATTATAATATACCTCAAAATATACTATTAAATTAAATAAAATATTTTTTTTGTACACATCATTTAAAAATATAAAAAAAAAATCTCAATACACATCTTCGAAGTAAAAAAAAAAAAACTAAACCATAGTTTCTTTATTATTTCTCACTTCCTCTATTATTGTTTACTTATTCTATTGACTATTATTTGCTACACACTCTATGGTCAATACTCCCATATTACTTTACTCTCTAAGTTTATTTTGGCTCGGGATTGCCCGTCCACACCCAATTTGTACAGGCAGTCAATGTGATAGAAAGATTGGAAATGACATATCTTATAATCTAGGAGACTGATTGTGAGCTTGATGGTTCAATGATATGTTTATGTTGAATAGGTTATGAATGTTACAATTTTCATAATTTTGAGGATTTAGCGTTGTATGAATTGATCTTTTTGTTTTAAATTGACAATTGTCGAATGTTTCAATTGTGTAATATACATGATTGCTTGAATGGTATAAGTTCTTTAATTTGAATTATATAAGTTCTTTAATTTGAATTAATTCTCCAAATAGAAGAACTGACATTTGAAATTGTGCATCCAGGAACCTTTCATAAACATTCCAGAGGATACTATTCGTGAAGCACTAAAAGTAGTTCTTGGTATCATAAGTTCTTAATACTTTACACTTTATTTCTGCCAATGTAACTGATTGTCTCTGCTTATTTTCTCGCTTTGCCTGCAATGCAGATGAAAAGAATCACCCCTTTTTGTTTGTTTGTTTGTTTGTTTGTTTGTTTGTTTTTTTTTTGTGTAGATAAATTTAAACTCAAAATTTAAATTAGGTTTAGATTGGGTTATGTTAAAAAAATGATCATAAAAGTGAATTTTGAGAAGAGTTTTTTTATTAATAGAATTTTGACTTCAAATTCTTATAATAAATTATATTTTTCAATTTTTACTTTAATTTTATTGGGGTGTATTTATGTTTGAGTACTTTTACAAAATTCATTTCAAACTCAATAAATTTGATAAATTACATTTTAAATCAGTACTTTTAAATTTAATTATATTTTAATCTTATAATTAATTTAGACATGGATATGCACTAGGTGACACATTACTTTTATCAGTAATACATTTTTAAACCTCCAAACCAACCTTGGGGACTTGCCTGGTTAGAATCTATTGGGAAATTACAATACTGTATTTATTATTATTTTTATTTTTAGAATCTTAATTTATTTAGCTTTTATTGTTTGTTGAACAAACTACAAAATTTAAATTCTGAAACAACATAATAATTATTTATTTGGTAGTATTCTATATATCAATGGGTATGAACAATAGAATAATTATTTGTTTGTCGGCAGTGGGAGTATTTCAGTGCTTTTCTGTGAGCTGCTTTATTGAAGTTTTGGGTTATTTCGTTGTTATTTTATTCGAGTTTTATAAAGCGTATGATACAAGTAAAATTGTTACAATTTTTTAAAAAGAATAATATTTCTTTATATGATACAGATGTCAAAATATTACAGATTTTATAAATTTTAATATGATACGTATGAATTACAATTGTATTTTGATCACAACATTAGTTACACCGTGCCTTTAGGCACGGGCATACGCTAGTATATATATAAATAGGCATGTCAACAATCCTAAAATAAATCAAATTAAGTAATAAAACATTAAGAAAACTAAATTTTTTAAAAGTTTAGAATTTAAATATTTGCGTTGATCAACTTATTTTAGTGAACAAAAATGCTAAGGTGTTGTTTGGTAACACTTACGTTTTTAGTTTTCTGTTTATATTTACAAAAATTTTAAAAACTCAAATAAAAGCTTGTTTTGGTAAATTTTTTTTTAATAAATCAGTGGTCTCAGTTTATAAATTTGGCCAAAAAATGTGTTTCCATTCTGAATTTTCAGTTTTTTTTTTTTTACCACCCAACACTAACCATCACCCGCCACCATTTTCCACCACCATCTTCCGCCACCACCACCCACCCCCCACCACCACCTGCCACCACCACTCACCACTCAACACCCACCTGCCGCCACCACCCATCACCCGCCACCACCACCCACCTGCCACCCACTAGCCACCACCAGCAACCACCTACCTGCCATCCACTCGCCACGACCACGACCACGACCACCACCCGCCACTACCATCCACTGCCCGCCACAAGCACTCGCCACCTACTCGCCACCACCCGCCAGCCGCCACCCACCTGCCACCACCACCCACCACCACCACCACCCACTCGCCACCACCCGCCACCACCCGCCATCTGCCGCTCACCTGCCACCACCACCCACCACCCGCCACCACCACCACCTGCCACCATCACCCACCCACCCACCCACCCATCACCACCCATTACCCACTACCCACCGTCACCACTTTCCACCACCGTCTTCTGCCGCCACTTGCCACCACTTGCCATTTCTCATTCTTTTTTATATTTTTAATTTTTTTTAAACATTTTGTCAATTACCAAACGCGTTTGTATTTTATATTTTTCTAAAAATAAACAAAAATCAGTTTATAAAATTTTTGTAAATATAAACTGAAAACGTAAACGTTACCAAACAGACCCTAAGTATTTAGAAAATGGGTTAATTACACTAATAGTCCCTATAGTTTGGGACTTGTGTCACTTTGGTCCCTGACTTTTCAATTGTGACACATTTGACCCTGAAGTTTGAATCTTGTTTCAAATAAGGACAATTGAAAATATTATTAGATTTTTCAAGGGTAAAATCGTCAATTTGATAAAATATAAACCAATTTGACAAAAATAAATGTCAAAAAAATATTTTTAATATTTTTAAAATTATTTTTATCCACCAATGATAAAATTATTTAAAATTAATAAAAATTACGTGATTAATTTTTTAAAATTAATTTTACATGATCATCATCCAAACACAATAAAAATTAATTTGGTAAAATAAATAAATAAATGTCTAAAAGATTTATCAATTTTACATAATTTTATTTTTAGTAGGTAAAAATAATTTTTAAAAATTCAAAAATATTTGCTTGACATTTATTTTTGTCAAATTAGTTTATATTTTATCAAATTGACAATTTTACCCTTGAAAAATCTAATTATATATTTAATTGTCCTTATTTGAAACAAGATTCAAAATTCAGGGTCAAATGTGTCACAATTGAAAAGTCAGGGACCAAAGTGACACAAGCCCCAAACTATAGGGACTATTTGTGTAATTTGCCCTTAGAAAATTTATTTAAAAAAATATTTAGAAAAAATGTTAGATGTTGAGATATATTTTAAGTGTGAATCCCACTATATAAAATTGAATTTAAACCACACAATAATATTATGTGTAAATTTAAATTATTTTTTATTATGATTTTTATTTCATAGTTTTTCTGATACGGCATTTGTACTCTACTTTTTTATAGGATAGAACATTTCCAAACTATTCACTATGGATTTTAAACATTACTTAGGGGAACGGTGTTGGCCCGATCTTGGCCAGTATGGGGGCCCGAGGTTAAAACAATGAAATTTCCTAGAATTTGTGTGTAAGTGGGCTTTGATTTACACTACACATGGACATATTATATTTTGGGTTGGGCTAAATAGTGTGGAGATTAGTGATTGGGCGTAGTCTAATAGCTAGAACTCATCTTCTTGAGCAAAGATCCTTTCCTTACCTTCTCTACTTGGCCCTCTCCTTGCAATGGTTAAGATTCATTTTAAGAGAATCCAATGGCCTAAATCACTCCCAAAAAAATTACTTTTTAATTTTTAATTTTTTTTATAAAGTGATTTAAGCCGTTGGATTCTCTTGAAGTGAATCTTAACCGTTGCAAGGAGGGGACCAAGTAGAGAAGATAATGAGAGAATCCTTGCTTCATGTTCTTTACTAGGAGATTACGAGTTTGAGTTCTCCCTCTCCTCCAATTTATTGAAAAATAATCAGTGTATTTGGTTTGAGTTTTTTGGATTAATTTTTTTAAAAATTGAGTTTTTTGGTTTTCGTATTTTTTTGTTTTTAGTGAATATTTTTAAAATTTTAAACATTTTTTTTTACTTTTTTAGATGCACCTTACTTAGATGTATCTAAAAAGTAAAAAGTTGTGAAAAAATATTTTAAAAAATTAATAAATACATAAAAATACAAAAAAAAATGTACTGAATTCTCGTTTTTTTTTTTGTATTTTTGGTATTTAGTAAATTTTTAAAAGATTTTTTTCATAAATTTTTTACTTTTTAGGTATATTTATGTTAGGCATGTCTAAAAATTAAAAAATTGCTTAAACTATTAAAAAAATCAATAAAAACAAAAAAAAAAAAAAACACGAAAAATAAGAAAGTAAAATTTTCTGAAAATTGTTTTTGAAAAACTCTAACTAAGCATTTTACAATAGTTAAATAAAAGCAAAATTGAATAAATATTATGTCATGAATTTCACTACAACAAATAACATTTTTGATGACTAAGGGACTGTTTGGGGTGTCCTAAATAAGTGTACTTTTTGTCTTTTTGGACTAAAAAGTTGAGGAAAAAAATATAGATGTGTGGGTTAACTTTGGACTTTTTATGAAAAAATGTGTATTAAAAAATTATATAAAGAAGTGTGTAGGAGAAGATTGGAGATGAATGAATGACAGCTGTACAATATGGCAGCCGAATTCTTGATAAGAAATTATTGGGTACTTTTCAGGCATTGTAGTGGATTGTTTTGTTCGGCCCGTGGGGGCCATCACGGGTCTCATTTTGATAATTTGAACCGTTCAATGTGTAGAACTCGTCGAGCACTATATGTTTATAAAAAATCACGTTGATCGGATATCGATAGCTATTTGATCAGATTTGTTTTTTTTCAATCGTTAATTATAACACCATCTATTTTTTCATACAAAACTGATTTGATCATGTAGTTATTGATATCCGATCAAT
Organism: Camellia granthamiana; assembly: GCA_036172215.1. Lineage (NCBI taxonomy): Eukaryota > Viridiplantae > Streptophyta > Magnoliopsida > Ericales > Theaceae > Camellia > Camellia granthamiana. Next base: position 52,461,915 of record CM069915.1, on the reverse strand, counting down.
GTAATTTTTTCAAACATATAGTACTCGACGATTTATACACATTGAACGGTTCAGATTATCAAAACGGGACTCGTGATAGGCTCTTACGGGCCGAACAACAGTGTGCGAAAATTGCCCCAAACTGTCTAATACTTGGGACAAATGCTGCACAGCCCCTTTGACTTTTCATGATGGCTGAGTTGTATGATGTATGGGAAATTATTTTTTTAATATTTTTTTGGATGAATAGTAATAACTTTTTAACTTTTTGACTCTTTTTAGAGTTGCCAAACTTCCCTTAAATTTCTGGTCGCCAAAAGTCATATAGCTACTAAAAGTTTTGGTCGCCACGTTAGTCGGTGACCAATTATCGGGAAAGGTTTTTGGCGACTAAAAATTTTTTTAAAATAATAAATTGCCGACCATTTTTTAGTCGCCAAAAGCATTAAAGGAAAATTATCTATAACAGTTTCAGCAACTAAAATTTTTTGTCACCAAAAGTTGAGAATTATTTTTTACGACTAAAATTTTAGTAGCCAAATAATTTTTTTATCTTATGCTATTATTTTTTAGCTGCTAAATATTTTAGTCGCGTATAGTTTGATTTTTTTTTGCTACTAAACTTTTAGTCGCTGAAAGTTTGATTTGTTTTTGGCCACTAACTGTTTAGTCGCCAAAAATGACTTGTTGTTTAGGTTATTTTTGTTTAGCTACTAAATAATTTAGCCACCTAATGTTTGATTTTTTTTCGGCTGCTAAACTTTTAGTAGCCTAAAGGCTGAATTGTTTTTATCTACCAAACCTTTAGTTGCCAAAATATTTTTGTAGTTTGTTTGCAATTTTGTAGCTACTAAACATTTTAGTCGCTTAAAGTGCGATTTGTTTTTGGGCTACTAAACTTTTAATCGCCAAAAATATTTTTAAATTTTTTTTTAGCTACTAACTATTTAGTCGTTAAATTATATACTTCCTTTATGCCTACAAATTAGTCACCAAAAACAAAAATTTATGCTTTCTCTTCAAATTCTAATTTGTTTACAGCCTGTATGTATTCCATGCAAACTGTACTACATATATGAACAAAGCAATGCATATATTATCAATCATTCCACAATAGATCTGCATCCATTTCATTTCCAACTATCCAAAAATGTATAACTGGAAATGTAAAATTTCATACAAACCATAGTCCAACCTGTACTATATAGTCCAAACTAAAATAATAATTCGATAGAAAACATATCTGCAAAAGTTATAAAAATCAAGCCCTCTGTGTACAAAAAAATGTATATACTACCATGTGAAATGGTCATTTGTTGTGGTACAAATTACCATCGTAATTTGTACCACAACAAAAATAATTCTACATACCACGCTAGTAATTATCAAGTCGATGCCAAAAAATATTTGTACGAATAATATTAATACACACAAAAGTAGAGGACGACAAAATTATCAAGAATATACAAAAGTCGAAATTGTCCTCCATACACAAAAAATGAGTATCCACAAGTTCACGCCAAAAGCCATCTACAAAAAAAATGCACACATCAGTATTCAGAAATGCATGCTTCAATGTAGCTATGTATTCACGTTTTTTTAAAACTAATAGTAATGCATGACTAATAACCTTTTGGTGATGACTGTGATCTATCCTATGTACAGTTTTTCTGTTTTTAATTTTTTTACTTTCAATCTAGTTCCATGAACTATAGAAGACATATTAATGGAGTTGCTACTTTATTGTTCTGCCACTTCTCTCTTCTTCTTCTCATGAAAAACAGCTTTAGTATCTGATAATGTGGCCATATCAAGAAAAACATGTACTGTATCCATGTAGTCGGACTGAAAAGTATATGGAAGAATTTTGGATTTACTCCATTGCATTTCAATTGATTAGTGATCAACCATGACAAAGGTCCTCCTATTTGTGGCCACAGGTCCTATTCAGCTCTAACTATCAAATTATGAGTGCGAATTACATGCCGTTTGTGGCCACATGTCCTATTTGTTAGGAGGATGCTGCCCGTAACATCCATAAATTGGTTCGGGGGTTGTTTTACATTTTCACCCCCTGAAACACAGTACTATTAAAAAAGAAAAAAGAAAAAAAGAAGAGCAATTAACCCATGAAGTCAAAATTGAGAATATGAGAGTCATCCAACAAATTATTTAAATCTTAATTTCTTCAATTAACAATAATTCCTTATAGTAACAGAACTAGTTGTAATAATTAATTTAAACAAAACACAATTATCATCAACTTCCAAGAACCATTCAAATTAAACTGCAAAATCTCAACAGGTTAACTATGAACTTCACATATATCACCACTAATACCCAGGAATTAGCACTAATGACCAAAGCCCTGTTTCCAATATGAAGAATTTCATCAACATTAGTGAAACTCAGTAGAGTATTCCACGATATTTGAGAACTATCAACCCAGGTCCTAAACCCCCCAAAGTAGGACATACAACCGTAGAGTCCCCAAATTTTTCCCCCAACAAAAACAAAGAGAACTGCAAAATTTGCTAAACAAGTTAAACAGAAAATTAAACTAAATAAATCATATAAACCCTAGAGCAAGAGTGAAAAATGAGGAAATAGAAGAAGGGAGAGAGAGAGAGAGAAAGCAAGCACCTGTTTGTATTGCGACGGTGGCAGTGGCGGCGACGATGTGAGATTTACGGTGAGCAATGCTAGTGAGCTACTGTAGCGAGGTGACGTTTGGTGGTGACTGGTTATGTGTGTGTGTGTGTGTGTGTGTGTGTGTGTGTGTGTGTGAGAGAGAGAGAGAGAGAGAGAGAGAGAGAGAGAGATCTTAAAATAACCATTCTTAAAATAATAACATTTCATTAGCCATAATTTTTTTTTTTAATTCAGAGAAGCTGTCTAACCCACAACTAAAGAACAAAACACATCATTCTGCAAATGGTAGATCTAATTTAATGACGTCAACGATGCTTCAACCTCACTAAAAAAACCCACTTTACATAAAAATAAAAATTAAATGTGTAGTATTGTCACTTTTCATAAGCAATTTTACACCAATTTATTGAAACAAAAAGTGAGGCATTACAAGACAAACCAATATGCTTTTTCCTTATCACCAAACAACAAATTCTTTATCCAAATAATGGAACTATGCATTTCCACCAAGGAAGAAAAGAAAATCGCATGATAAAATAGAATCAAAAAGTTGTGACAAAAAATGCAAAATAAAAAAAGAAACCCTAAGATGTAGAACACAACACATGAAAAAACACCATAGATCAAATGCAAAAAAGCATTCACAAAAAATAGAAATATAGAGACATAGAAGAAGGAACTAACTAGAAAGGCAAACAACTAATAACCTACGAAATTGATTTCCTCCAATTAAATTTCATTTACTACCCATTTTATAGCTCTCAAATCTACCTGCATTCCAGAACCTAGGATTTTAATATGAATAAATTAAGAAAAAATAGTAGCTAATGGAATACAAAAAATGATATGTATGACAGAGAAACAAGATTACCCCAAAATAGAAAAACTTTAACAACTTCAATCTTTGCATACCATGCTCGATGAGCTTTATCTCTTTTTGAGCCAAAGTTAACCTAGATGAAGAAAAAGTTTCATTTGGGTTTTCCAAGCTATGAGTCCCTTAGGCTGAGGCTTCCAAACAGTGCCTCTGTTATATGAGATAGATAGATAGAGAGAGAGAGAGAGAGAGAGAGAGAGGCAAATTGTGAGGTAGTTGACAGACTAAAAAAATTGCAAAAGAAAATTTTGGAAATCCAAATAGGATATGAAATCAAAATCACATTCATATACACAATGAATGGATTAGGGTTTTGAAAATGCATACACAATCAATGGATTAGGGCTTTGAAACTAATGAGCAGCCATACATGTAAATACATACACAATGAGCCGGATTAGGGCTTTGAACCTAATGAGAGAGAAAGAAAAAGAAGGGAAAATGTGTCAAACCATAGAATAAGAAAACCCATTTACAACATCAAAGCCATAAAACTATCGAAATCAAACCAGTTAAAACAAGAGTGAGAAATGGGGAAATAGAGGAAGGGAGAGAGAGAGAGAACGAGCAAGACAGAGAGCGAGCAAGAGAGAGATGGGAGAAAAAGAAAGAATCTGTTCGTAGTATGGTGGTGGCGATGGTGATTTACGACGGTGGCCATGTGCGACAGATGTGAGCAACGGTGGTGAGGGACTTTGGTGAACTGAGAAAAGGTGAGGTTCTATGTGTGAGAGAGAGACAGAAGAAAGTGATGTAAATCTACGCGCCAATCATAAAAATATTTTCCTACTAAAATTTTAAAAATCTTTTAGCGACTAAATATTTTTTAGTCGGCAACAATTGACTATTTGGCGACTAATTGTTCTTTCATCGCAAAAAAATTAGTATCTTGCGACTAAATATTTTTTAGTTGCAAAATTACATATTTGCCGACCAAACTCTTAGTCGCCAAAGAGTAACAGTGCAATTATGGCTATTATTTGGCAACTAAATTTATTTTAGTCAGCAAAAAATAGTATACTATGACTAAAATAAAAGTTAGTAGCCTAAAAACTAGAGTAATGGTGACTAATATTTTTTTTAGTCGCCTATTGTGGAATATTTACCGACTATTTTTTTTTTAGTTGCCAATAAATAATATACGGCGACTAAAATAATTTAGTAGCAAAAACCTAAACCAACAGCGACCAAAATCATTTTTAATCACCAAAAATTAAACTTTTGGTGACTAAATCCCTTTTAGTCACCGAATTTGGTCGTCAAAAGTGTAAATTGTTGTAGTGTTTGTTCATTGGCACTGGTGGTTCTTTTGTGACCTATTGTGAATTTTCATCCGTATTTCCTAATTTATGTGACAAAATTCAATTTTGGTTGCAGAAAACCTTTTTTGGATGATGGCGATGATTTTTTTGTTAATCATGGAAGTTTTTTAAAGATGAAATTTTAGCCTTATGCGACGAAAATATTTGTCACAAATATTATTATTTTTGTAAATTACATCATTGGTCTCTTTAGCTTGCGTGAAATTTCATTTTAGTTATCGCAATTTTAATTTTATCAATTTCAATCCCACACTTTCAATTTCCTTTCAACGTGGTCCTTCTGTTAGTTACAGTTAACATTTTGGATAAAAAAACACATAAGAAACTGAAGATACTAAAATAGAATTTAAAAGAAATTATATGGATCACCGATATAATTTATTATTATTATTTTGTGTGTGTAAGAATTGTTAAAACTATCATGTGAGTTGCATGTGACCTTTGTTCTGTTCAAAATTCTAATAACACCTAACAAAAGGACCATATTAAAATATAATTGGTAATATAACTTTAAATTAACAAAATTAAAACTACAAAAACCAAAGTAAAACTTTAGCATATACTCTAAACAATAACCTAAGTTTTATGGGTTTGGCTTGGTACTTATATACATACATACTAGCGACCTTTAACATATTTTTTATTTATTAATTTATTTTTAAAACCTAAAAAGGTTGGCCTATTGGTTAAGGTGCTCCATTACGAAATATGAAGCGTGAGTTCGAATTTACAATTTCTCTTTCCTATCCCTTTCCTTCTCTTGACAAATAAAAAACTAAAAAAAAATATATTAAAAAAACTTTAAGTATTTTGATTGCATTATTGTAGAGCGTTATTCTACTATAGTTTTGAGTCACAAATTTTTAAGATTTCACCGACAATTTATGTATGGACTTAGATGGGTTGTTACAATATCCTTGTCACCAGTGAGAGATGAACACACCAAGAGGAACAACTTAACTTGCCTCACCACTCTCTTACTTTTATCATTTTTCATTTGTACAATAAATCTAAAGCTTGTTGCATATGGAGTGACTCACTTGTATGTTGCTCTCATTTGACATGCATTTTATTCAATGAAAAGTTTAAATAAAAAAATCATATCATTTTCACATCATTTTCATTTTTGTATGAAAAACAATTTAAAAAAATTTAGAGGACACTAGAAAGTGTTTGTAGAATTTTTTTTGCATAAACTATTTTAGGAAATAATTTGTCAAATAAGTTTTCATTTTAGTTTTCATTATTTCTGTTTTCAATAACCAATTATAGAAAATGAAAATGATAGCAAACACGTTAATTGTTGTGCCAACTGATAACGTTTACAGTTTTTTGTTTACAGAAAATATTAAACATGATTATGTTTATTTTTAGTAAAACAAAAACAAAAATACAATTTTATTAACAAATATGTTTCAAAAATTTCTTTTTAAAACAAATAAAAGGACAACTGAAGGGGATCGGAGGTGGAGGAAGGACTCTCCAGAAGCGTTAGCCGACAGCAGAAGAAAGACTAATGATTTCTAGATTTCTTACCATCATTTGCTATTGAATTCTCAAATAGCTTTATAGGATTAATTGATAAAAATTAGTAGGAATTTTGGCCATTTTACTAAGTTGCACTGAAAATCAAAACATCCATATTTCCCTTTAAGGCATTAGCTTATGACTTTTACAACATCAATTATTTCTCTTGTACCATTAGAGACATTGGGGAGCCAATGCATGCCCCAAGGGGGCACCTGCCCCTATCATTATTTTTTATTTTGAAAAATTCTACTTACACAACACATTTATCTCTTCACACTCTATATATTTTTTTCCTCCCATTTTACCCATGTGTGAAATTAACTTTAAGGACAAAAGAGAAAAATTAAATATATTTAATTATTTCTCTACATCCATTACACTTCAATCCCTATTTCTTTTCTTCATTTCTCATTTCTTCTTCTTTATGGTACACCTACTTTCAAAAAATAAGAATTATAGTGTTTTGATCATAAACAAAAGTAATGAAGAAGTAATGGTGGTGAAGGACCAACAAAAAAATGAAATGGTAAGTTTTTTTCTTTATTTTTTACATTTTCGTTTTGTTTTTGAAGAGAGTTGTTCAACTTTTATTCGTAGTATCAGAACTGAACAAAATCAAATAGTTTGGAATCAAACTGCCATACAGAAAATACATATTCGGTAACCCACTATCGAACATAAAATATTTGTTCAGTAACCTATTGCCGAATAAAAAGTATATGTCTAGTAACTCACTACCAAATATTTTCAGTTTTATTTTTCTGACATTTTTGTTTTAAAGGAATATGGTTTTACTGATTATAGTAAGGCTAGTAGTGTATTGCTAATGAACTATAGATGTTTGTACACTTCATATTTTTATGGATGCTTGATATTTTAAGGAATGTGAATCTGTAAACGTGCGACAATCGAAAGCTGGACAAATTTAGTTTGTTCGACAACATGACACTGGAATAATCTAAATTGTTTGACAATATATAACTGAACAGGCCCATCATAAAATTTTTAAAAAAAATGATATTTTAAGGAAAGTGAATTTGTAAACATGCGGTAATAGATGACTGGACAAATATAAATTATTTAGTAACATGACATCGGAGTAATTCAAAAAAAATAGGTGTAATGAGAAAAATCTGTAGGGTTTTTGGGTTTAATATAGGGCTGTTTCTGGTATTATAAAAGGTGTAATGAGAAATTTAATTTTTTTAATGGTGTAATAAGAAAATAGGTGTAAAGAGGTAAAATTATGGTGTAACTAAAATTTCCCTTTTATTTTTGAATCTTCACTACTTGCCATCCTCAAATTTTTTGTTTTGTTTTTGTTTTTTTTTTTTATATATATATTTTTACTTCTACCTATTGTTATAAGAATGGTTTTCGAATTGTCCCCTTTAAAATTTCAAACATATCCCCGAATCTTTAATTTTTTTATATATAAAAAAATCCTTACATTTTGAATTTTATTTATTTTTGAAAATTGTACTTTATGTGTTTCATATTATTTTTCTCTCATTTCCTTTTGCAATTTCACTTTAAACTTCTACCTTTTGCACACATTAGATCTTTCTTTCTCAGGTTAGTCCAAAAATGTTTGTATTTTATTATTATTAACAAAAATGACTTTTGGGATTTAAATCAGGATAGTCATCAAGTTCAAAAACTTTTTGTCAATTACATCGTGTTTGTAAACTAAAACAATAGAAAATTAACTCAACATTCAAAAAACATAAACTGCAAGTGAATATAATTTGAAACATTATAATAACAAACACGAGAAAGAAACATAGTATTAATGGTAATAATGGGAATGGTATTATTGGGCTGAGGATTGGTCGGCCTACCGTGGGATTACATTCAATGGGGCTTACATAGATTATAGTCGGTTGGACTTGCATATATTATTTTAATTATTTGAGTTGGTTTAAATAAGTGTATTTTTTACTTTTTATGAAAAGATGTACAGAAAAATAAAAAAAATAATGTAACTCAAAAAAGATAAAAAGACAAAAAGTGTACTTATATAGTTTTTTCTGCTGAGACAAAATCTTGATCCCATCACCACTATTAGAGCAATATGTATAATACAAGTACATAGTCCTACCCAGAGGCTAAGTTCTGAATCACTTCCAAAAAAGCCACTCTCATAAAAATCAGTATTCATAGTTTCTTGTGATTCTTCATCCTTCTCATATGCTTCTTAATTAACCATTAGTCTCTCAAGGCCAAAACCATACTAGTGAAAAACAGGTTTATGTAAGAATATATTCTTCAAAAAGCAAATAAAAAGTAAGCATATAAGTTGAAATGTTGAATTGAAGAGAAACATATAATGATGTTATATGCCAAAAACACAAAAAGTTATCTAACTTTTCTTCTTGTAATGTGAAAAAGGAGAGAACTATATAGTGATGTTGTATGCCAAAACACAAGGAAATTTTGAACCTTTTCCTCTTTGTTATCTTACTTGTGGGCCCAATGATAAGAATGGGATTCAATACAACCCTTCCAAATACCTCTAAATTAAATGGTTACAAAGATATTAATTCAAGTTCTTATCTTTTCTTCCTTTACCTCTTTTTTTTTTTTTTTTTTTTTTTTTTTTTTTTTTTTTAAATTTTAATATTCTATTAATGTATCATAACAAATAAATTACAATCATAATAAATATCAAATATACCATCTATTTAATACAAAAAAATTCTCAAACTGAGATAGAGAAATGTATGAGAAAAAAATTAAACTATTGACTTCTTAGCGATATGTAAGAGTTTTAGTCAACAGACTATCCCTGCTAGTTCTTTCTTTACTTTTTATTTTTATTTTTATTTTGGGTACAAGTTCTTCCTCTATTTGTTTGAGCAATAAACAATGTAGATGGTGATGGTTCTCTTATTACACATTTTAAAAACCATAACTATCTAAACCAATCTCTTGAAAGGATATGTCATCACTATATTTGTAAAAGGGATACAATAAGGTTCCCAATCACTCCAAAGTAATCAAGTAAAAGGTTAAGATTATTTTCTTATAAATTTACTTTGATCCTAGAAAGCATGGTCTTTTGGGTTGTAATGCTTTTGTTATATAGTGCTTTAATCATTGCCTCATACTGTATAAATGTGATAAAAGTCTTCCATTCTATTTGACTAATAATGATATTAACTTCGATTCTTTTTGTTACCCCTAATCTTGTAACTTAAGTGGTATCTCATCAATCTTTCAACATTATCTTCGAAAATGATAGAATTGTCTTTACGTTTTAGCACTACAACATGATCCAAGAAAAAAAGGCAAGAAAGTACTTGTCGTTTTACCTTGTTTTTAAAATGCTAATTTATTTTAACTTTACTTTTTTAAGAGAGAAATGGAGGGAGAGAGGGAGAGAAAGAGGAAGTTTTTAAATTTACTTTGATCCTACAAAGTATGGTCTCTTTGGTTATTGTAATGCTTTCTAATAGTGTTTTCATCATTACCTCATTCTATATAAATTTGACACAGGTCTTCCATTCTACTTGACTAATCATGATGTTAAAGTCTTAACCTTTTTGTTGCTCCTAACCTAATATTGTAATTTAAGTGGTATTTTATATTATTTTTATAAAATTGAATTTATTTTTTAATTTGTTTTAGCACTACAATCCATGCCAAATGCAAAAAAGGTACTTGTCCTTTTACCATATTTTATTTAAGTTAGGTTATGTTGCGCATCCTTTTTTGTTACAATGCAATATAATTTTCGCTACTACATACCACTACAGGAAACGACACTTTTGGCGACCAAAATATTGGTCGCCAAAAGCCCCATTTTTGGTCGCCAAATGTGATTAGCGACTAATTTTTTTGGTCGCCAAAATCGTCGCCTATACTCTGTCGGCGATAGTATTGGCGACTAAACTATTTTTGGTCGCTGAAAGTGAACGTTTTGGCTACTAAAGTCTGCTTAGTCGGCAAAGGTTATCTTTTGGCGACTAAAATATTAGTCGCCAAAAGTGAACATTCGGCTACTAAAGTCTGCTTAGTCAGCAAAGGGTATCTTTTGGCGACTAAAATATTAGTCGCCAAAAGTGAACATTTGGCTACTAAAGTTTGCTTGGTCGGCAAAGGGGATATTTGGCGACTAAATATTTAGTCGCCAAAAGTGTTCGAATAAAATGAATTTGATTTTCAGCGACTAAAGAATTTAGTAGCCAAAAAATTATTTTTTATTTTATTTTATTTTTGGCTACTAACTATTTTAGTAGCCAAAAAATTATTTTTTATTTTATTTTATTTTTGGCTACTAACTATTTGGTAGCAGAAAGTCTTCATTTATTTTATGCCTACCAAATATTTTGTCACTAAAAATATTAATTTCCTTTTTAACTACCAATTGGTTAGTCACTAACAAATTCATTTCTTTTTTTTTTCGCTACTAAACATTTAATTGCCAAAAACTTTATTTTGTGTTTTTTTTTAATTATAATTAATTGCTTCACAACCTGTATTTATTTCATACAACCTGAACTCTGTATTTAAATAAAATAATACATATATTTATTTCTATTTCGTTTTAACAATAAAAAAATTTGATCTTTTAACATCAAATTCTATACAAATCAAATACAATCCAACCCAAAATTAAAATTCCATACAAACACAAAATCATACAAAAAATACATCCTCTGTACAAAAAATTATACATCAAATGTCATTTACAGAATATTTTGAAGGTGTAAACATGATGGGAAAATTAAATTTATTTACTAAAACACTTGCTTAATTTAACATACAATCAAATTTGCTACAACAATCCCAATAATGTCTCGGTTTGTTGCAATGTCCAATCCTGAAAGTGAATAAACATTTAAATGAGAGGCCTTTGATCTTGGGTCATCCAAGCACCTTCCATTAACAACCCCAAACAAACTGTGTCCTGAAGTTATCTTGAAAAGCTCCTAAAATGACAAAAAATTTAGGAGCACTTACAATCTGTATGACCATCATATACTAGTATTTTCCCCCATGATATGGAACTGAAGAATAAACTAACCAACACATTCATACCTCTGATTTGGCAGCAACTTCCATTTGCTACTTCAATAGAGCATAAAATAAATAAATAAATTGAGTACACAATACATATAAGAATAAATAACAATTAAACATTACTTTGTGCATGAAAATATAAGAATACCACCACTCCAATTAATGAGAATCATATTATGACTCCTGAACTTCCTCCATTTGTCAAATCAGAAACCAAACTGTCTTCTCCAATTCTAGCACACCCAAATTCAAAATAACAAAAAATGATGAGGATTTTGTATATAAAAAGCATAGATAATGGAAAAATTAAATTAGATTAAATACAAATCTTCACTCAACTCAGTTCATTTTAACAACTTAGCCCAGTTCTCCTTTCCTTTTTATTTATTTATTTATTTATTGTTGGGTACTAGCAATAAAACAACAAAGCCTAGTTGAGTTCATCTTTATTCAGATTCAAAACACCTCTGTCTAGTATACTGACATGCATGTTGCACCAACCTAAATGGCTCATATCAGCAATCCTGATATTCATTGACTCACCTGTGCAATGGCATACTCACAAAGACGTTTGAGACCTTCCAAAAGATACTGATCAGCTGCTCTGAGAAGCTCCTGTGCAATATCTAAATTGACATCCACTGATAAGCGGAGATTGTATCCAGCTCATTGGTAGTTCCAATGATGGTATGCATAGAAAAACAAAACAAATAAAAACCTCAAGGGAAATTCAGAAAGAATGACACTATTATAAATCAATATAACACAACTTCTATTATAACCAAACAACACCAAAGAAAATCCATATCAATGAACATATCAACGAATCTGTTTTTTAAACTAGTATAATAGTTTACTGATTTTTCATTTACCACTGCGATAATATGTACATGAAAACCATTACTATTTAAACAAAACTTCTATAAGTAGAATAGATCCCCAAGAAGCACCAAGAATGTTTGAAGAAGAAATAAGAACAGGAGAAGGACAACGGAAAAAAGAAGACAGCAACGGGCAAAATTAAAGTCAATAGATCCTCTCTCTCTCTCTCTCTCTCTCTCTCTCTCTCTCTCTCTCACACACACACACACACACTCTTAATTCATATAAACATTAGGTAAACATATTGTATATGTTGTAGATTACAAGATTCCACAAATTCTTCAAAACCAACAAAAAGCAAACCAAGCATTAATAAATCCAGCAATTAAAGTACTACTTACTCAATAGATCCACCATGGACACCAACTGAATAAAGTTATTACTACATAAGAGCACAGGCATTGAACTTACCCAAGTTGCAAATTTGAATAAGCAAGACTATCCGGTATGGACCCGGTAAACCGATTGTTCGACAAATCCCTATACCAAATGATGTGAAAACAATAAGTAAAGATGACAGAAATGTGAAGACAAGGATCTAACAGGTGTGCCACTACTTGTTATAGTATTAGGAAAACACCTTGCTGGTGGAAGGGGCTGGACATTGAAACATATTAACAAATAAAATGAAAAAGACCAATAAAATACATGAGAGTTTTAATGTAAGAGAGTATGAGAAAAATCAGATATTCATCAATTGATGAATGAAAGATTATAGTTGAAATGCATCCACTTGGCAGCGGAAATTTCAAAAGAGATGTTCAGGTGAGGGACATTGATGCTCAACTCATTGACATTCTTCTGAAGAAGTAATGCAATGTAAGTTATAAGAGTACACTAAAGTAAGGGAACATAGCAATCCTAAAGCACTAAGAGTTTGTAACCTTACAGCTTTATAAGAGACTTTTGACCCAGGCCCGAGGGTAGAGTACCTCCCAAAAAGTTTGTACTTAAGTTCCTGCAGTTGAAAAAAATTTACCCCTCTCCCCATCGATACTGAACACTTGCCATCGATACTGAACACCTGCCATACTAGCCACTGCTTGGACAACTGGATATTCACCTGAATGTCCATCATGCGTACTTGATCTCCCATTTAAACCAAAAACAATTGGAAAACCCATTTAAACATTCAGAGACTTAGTAAATGAATAACACAAGTTTACATTTAGACATTCAGATCGAGCATCCAAGTTAAAGAGACTTAGTAAATGAATAACACAAGTTAACAAAATCAATACCAAAAACAAGTTTTATATTTCTATTAGAATATCTAATAAAGACAAGCAAAATGTCACATTTAATTCATAATTATATTTCTATTAAATCTAAGCCCATCAATGTTTAAGCCCATCAATTAAATCTAAGGCAATAATGTCCTTTCTCACATCCTTAACCAATACTTATTGGTCAACCTTCTTTCCTTTTGGCATCTTCAACCTTAATCATATTTCTATTTACACTTTCCCAACATAAAATCATGTCTCTCATATATGTTTTATATATTTTAAAGCCACAACAATTCTTGAGACAAAGATTGGCTCGTTTTATATCAAATCAGTATTAGATACGTCGGCTTATCCAACCAAATCTGCGTGTTCACATGTGATTATTTTTTATTTCTTTTAAGGTGAAATACATGTAAATATTTTAATTTATTGAGTAGGCTCTATACGGTTTGAAATTATTTGTTTTAATATGATGATAAATTTTGATTGCTAAATTATTTAAAATTTTATGTTATTAAAAAAATTAATTTCATTATTTATATACTCAAAAGTAAATGTGTCTTAACTTATTCTTTTACGCTGTATTTAGTTTGGGGATTTAAAAAGAGATTTGGAGAGGGAAAAATAAAATGTGTGTGAAACTAGGTGAAATATAAATATATTTTATTCACATTTTACTTACTTGATGTATTGTTCTGGTAACTTGCTCTACATGTCAATTTGATGCATGTAGTTTCAATTTTAATAATTTTGCTTTTAATAAATTTAATCTAATGGATAATATCTGTTAAAAAATTGAATATGAATCAATGTCAAAATGATTCATTTGGAAAAATGATCCATTCAGAAGGGATATGATACATACATATATATATATATCATAGCATCAAGTAATGCAATTTCGTTAGTGACATTTTAAAACAAAGGTCCTTGTGTTTTAAATCACAATTACTTCTTCAGGTTACACACTCCTCAAAAATTGAATTGTGTTCCTAAATAATAATAATAATCCCAATAGAGAAGAGTGAATTGGAACTATTCAGATTGAAAATCGATCAATAGAACTTGTCCATAATTAAGCAAAAGCATTCAATCAAAAAAAAACACACACACATACACAAGGAATTCGAAATGTATTAAGACAGAAACCCTAGCCAAAAACTGAGATCACAATTCATAAAATCTAGTGTATAATTAGCTCAAATTTCCAAATACATAGCATTGACGATAGAAGGTTCAATATAAAAGATCTGTTTGTAAACACTCTAGTGTATAGATCTGTTTTTTTGTAATTCATAAAATCTAGTGTATAGATCTGTTTTTTTTTTTTTTAATTTATACTCTAGTGTTTACAAATACATAGCTCAAATTTCCAATTCAACTTGTGACTTCCAAACTTCAAATTGCTAAGTTATTGTAAAGTAAAAACAGATCCAAACACTCTAGTGTATACATAGCGTTGACGATAGAAGGTTCAATATAAAAAAAAAAACAGATCTATACACATACACAAGGAATTGGTAAACACTAGAGTATAAATTTAAAAAAAAAAAAACAGATCTATATAGAAGGTTCAATATAAAAGATCTAAAAAAAAAACTCTAAGAAGGTTCAATATAAAATAGATTCAAAAAAAAAAACAGATCTATATATCTACATAAAATAGATTCAAAAAAAACACAAATCCAGCTGAGAGAGAGAGAGATACCTAAACAGAGATTGGAGGCACGGTGGTGACTGAGGGAGGATCGTCGGTGATGGAGGGAGGATCGCCGGTGATGGAGGGAGGCGCGGCGGTGATGGAGGGAAGAGAGCCACAGAGCAGTGGCGAGAGAGAGAGAGAGAGAGAGAGAGAGAGGAGCGGCGTGAGTGTGAGAGGAGGGAGGATCGTCGGTGACGGAGGGAGGATCGCCGGTGACGGAGGGAGGCGCGGCAGTGACGGAGGGAAGAGAGAGGGCCAGACCAGTGGCGAGAGAGAGAGAGAGGAGCGGCGTGAGGTGAGTGTGGGAGGCTTTCAGATGTGTGTATGTGAAACCCTAAGACAAGCATATGCATATATATATATATCAGGGACAAAAGAGCGGGAATTTGGGGGGACCCGAGCGGGAATTTGGGAGGGGGGATGTTGGGTTTAAGGTTGGGAAATTTTTTTTTTTATTTTTTTTTATTATAAATGAATATTTAAATAATAAAATATTTTTTTTTTTGCAACAGAGGATGTCGTTGTCAAAAAAAATTATTTTTTATTAAAATAATTTTATTTTATACTTAATGAATTTTTTTTTTTCATTTAATAAGGTTGAAAATGTATTTGTTTCATATTTATTTTAATGAATAAAAAATTATTAAATTTTTTTATTTGGTAAAGAGAGAGAGATAGGGAGACAAAGAGAGAGAGAGACATACAGAAAAATAGAGAGTAACAAAAAAATTCATTATTTAAAAAAAAATTTAAATAAAAGTAACAAATATATTAAAATGATATTTAAATAAAAGTTAATTTTCTGTAGTCAATGACAAATATTTTTCTGCGACCTTTTTTTTTATTACTAAATATCATGAACTAATTTTTTGTAGTAGAGGAAAAGGAGCGGCAGTAGTAGTGAAGGTGATGGATAAGAGATGATGGTGGTGGTGGTGGTGATGGTGATGGCGAAAGAGATTAGTGGTGAAGTTGTGGTAGTGGTGGTGTAAATGAAGTGGCAAGGGTGAAAGAGAGGTAATGGTAGTAGTAGTAGCAGTAGTAGCAGTAGTAGTAGTGGTGGTAGTAGAGTGGTAGCGATAGTAGTAGTAATGGTAGTCGTAGAGGTGAAGTAGCGACAGTAGAAGTAAGAGTGGTGGTGGAATGGTGTTTGCAGTAGTGGTGAAGGTGGTAGAGGAGATGGGTGGTGAGAAGAGAGATGAGCGAGAGAGATAAAGAGAAGAGAGATGAGTGAGAGACACAGAGAGACACAGAGATGAGGGAGAGAGTGAGCAATGTCAACATAATGGGGGAGAGAGATAAACAGACAGATAGACACATAGAAAGAAGAGAAAGAGAGAGAGAAGAGTGAGAGACAGACAAACAGACGCATAGAGAGAAAGAAAGAGAGAAGAGTGATAAGTGAGAGAGAGATAAAGAGAGAAAGAGATATAGAGAGAGAGACAGACAGAGAGACAGAGAGAGAAAGAGATGTGAAAAATAGATCAGGCTTGTTAAATTCATCAATGAGTCATCGTAATTTCAAAAAAAATAAAAATAAATCAAATTAATTCATCAATGAGTCATCGTAATTTCAAAAACAATGGAAAGATGACATACTTCCAATTATAAGTGTTTGATCCACAATGCTTAATGTCCCAAGTTCATCGCAGTCCAGGACATTTCGAATCAATTTTGAGCCGAAAGTAAATGATGAGAGAGATAGAGAGAAGAAAGATGAGCGAGAGAGACAGAGGGAGAAGACAGATGAGAGAGATAGAGAGAAGAAAGATATGCGAGAGACAGAGAGAAAATGAGAGAGAGAAACAGACATGCTCTCTCTCTCTCTCTCTCTCAATTAATCTATAACTAAGCTTGTTTAGTGTCCCAAATATTTGACATGATCTAATGGACTGACTCTAGCGTGGAAGGTTTGATATCAAATCATAGAAAGAGATAGAAAGAGATGAGAGAAAGAAAGAAAAATAAGAGAGTGAGAGAGAGAGAGAAAGAGATAGAGAGTGATAGACAGAAAAAGAGACAGAGAGCGAAAAGAGATGATCGAGAGAAAGACATAGAAAAAAAATAGATAAAGAGAGAAGAGAGAGAGAGCGAGAGAAGAGAGAAGAGAGATGAGCAAGAGAGATAGAGACAAGAGAGATGAACGAAAGAGACATAGAGAGAGACAGACAGACAGACAGATAGACAGATAGACAAACAGATAGACAGATAGATTTTTTGTAATTATAATCGCCGATTAAAATTTAGTCGGTAAAAAATATATTAAAAAAATATATAAAAATAGGCACTACAATAAGAAACATAGAGAGAAGAGAGCTGGACGAGAGAGACAGAGAGATAGCGAGAAGAGAAATGAGCGAGAGAGACAGAGAGATAGCGAGAAGAGAGATGAGCAAGAGAGACATAAAGAGAAGAGAGATGAATGAGAGAGACAAAGAGAAAGATAGAGAGAAGAGAGATGAGCGAGAGAGATAAAGAGGGGAGAGAGTGAGCAATGTGAACACAATGGAGGAGAGAGATAAACAGACAGATAGACACATAGAAAGAAAGAGAGAGAGAGAGAAGAGTGAGAGACAGACAAACAGACACAGAGAGAGAAAGAAAGAAAGAAGAGTGATAAGTGAGAGAGAGATAAAGAGAGAAAGAGATATAGAGAGACAGATAAAGACAGAGACATAGTAGAAAAGAGAAAGAGATAGAGACAGAGACAGAGAGAAACAAGATATGAGTAATAGATAGACAAAGAGAGAGAAAGAGAGCGAAAAGAGATGATCGAGAGAAAGACATAGAAAGAGATAGAGAGAGATGAGAGAGAGAAAGAAAAAATAGAGAGTGAGAGAGAGAGAAAGAGATAGAGAGTGATAGACAGAAAAAGAGACAGAGAGCGAAAAGAGATGATCGAGAGAAAGACATAGAAAAAAGATAGATAAAGAGAGAAGAGAGAGAGAGCGAGAGAAGAGAGATGAGCAAGAGAGATAGAGACAAGAGAGATGAACGAAAGAGACATAGAGAGAGAGAGAGAGAGACAGACAGATAGACAGATAGACAAACAGATAGACAGATACATTTTTTGTAATTATAATCGCCGATTAAAATTTAGTCGGTAAAAAATATAATAAAAAAATATATTAAAAGTAACAAAAAAAATTCATTATTTAAAAAAAATTTAAATAAAAGTAAAAAATATATTAAAATGATATTTAAATAAAAATAAAAGTAATAAAATTATAAATTAAAAATATTAAATTATCTTAAATATTTATCCTAAAATTTTTTTTATTGAAAAATATAATCACAAATTGAGCTTTTAATTTTATATATAAGAATATATATATATATATATATAAAGAAAGAAAAGAAAGAAAGAAAATTTAAAAAAAAGGAAAAAAATTTTAAAAAAATATTTAAATAAATTTAAAAATATTTAAATTTCAGCCAGCTCAACCCGTGTTTTAAAATTTTTTGATGTTTTATTTTATTTAATTTCATTATTTAAATTTTGCCACAAAATATTTAAATTTTATTGATGTTTTATTTTATTTAATTTCATTATTTAAATTTTAATAGATGTTTTATTTAATTTCATTATTTAATTATTAATATTTATTTAAAATTTTAATTAAAAAATAACATATATTTTTATTGATATTTTATTTATTTAATTTTAAAAAATATATTTATTTAATTGCGTAAAAAATCAAATAAAATAAAAGAAAATCAACTTTTGGCGACTAAATGTTTAGTCGCCAAAGACAAAAATTAATTTTTTATTAAAACATTTGGCGACTAAAGGATTTGGTAGCCGAATGTGTGCCTACGGCGACTAAAAGATTTTTTGTCGCTGAAAATCAACTTTTGGCGACTAAATGTTTAGTCGCCAAAGACAAAAATTATTTTTTTATTAAAACATTTGGCGACTAAAGGATTTGGTAGCCGAATGTGTGGATACAGCGACTAAAAAAATTTTTGTCGCTGAAAATCAACTTTTGGCGACAAAATGTTTAGTCGCCAAAGACAAAAAATTATTTTTTATTAAAACATTTGCCGACTAAAGCCTTTAGTAGCCGAATGCATACCTACGGCGACTAAAAAAAATTTTTGTCGCCAATTTATGCCATTTTTGCCGACTAAATTTATTTTAGTCGCCAATTGTAATATTTTTAGCTACTAAATTTTTTTTAGTCGCCAATAATCAATATTCCCCGACTAAAAATAATTAGTAGCTAAAAATTTGACTTTTGCCGACTAAATTTATTTTTGGTAGCCAAATCTGTAACATTTGGCGACTAAATTTGTTTTAGTCGCCAAAAGTGGTCGCTGTAGGTGCTTTTTCCTGTAGTGTACATATCAATGGATGTTGGTTTTTTTTAAAACGAAACATAGATTAACATTTTTTTTTTTGATCAGCAAAAACAAAACATAGATCAACATGTCTACAAGCATAAAAATCAAATACAAAAATATATATGAATTAATAAAAAAAATTCAGAAGAGTGTCTCACCAATAAATTATGTAAATTTTGTGTCTATTTTTTAGTGTAGTTTCTACACTCGTATCAATTTTTAAACATACATCAACTATAGATGAAAAATATGAGGGAAAACATGCTTTTCACATTTAATGGTGGGGACAAAAAAAAATCTTTTTATTCACAAACACAGCTCTTGCCGACAAAGAGAGAAAACAAAATGAGAAAAAGGCAAAATTAAAAGTAAGAAATTAAATTTATGGGCATAGCAGAGTATCTGGGCCAAAAAGGCAACTTGTTGGGGGCCCAATTATCCGAAGCCCTTATATTAGCCTTTACACTTGGGCCAGCCAGAAAATATTAGAGACATTATTATGTTGAAAATATCACCAAACCATGTTCAGCTTTTGCTATGAATGCTGACTAGTAACCCAATCTTCCACTCTTAAGGCCAATATCTTTTTAACTAATAGACAAATGACACGTAGCAAATGTAAATAATGACAAAAATCTTTTTTGCACCATGTTATTTCATTGGGATAAATTACACCAACACCCTAAATGCCCACTTTTCCTTCATAATAAAATGGATAAATTATAATTTTCACACTTTAAAGTTTAATCTAAATTCTACTTTCATGTTTATATTTTATATCTAGTTTTAGTTTAGTTTTTTTTTTTTTTAAAGTTATAGATTTAGGCCCCGTTTGGGAACAGGCTAATTTAGTAATTTTTTAGCTATTTGGCTAAAATATGAGCTAAAAAAAACTAGTATGTTTGAGATGACTTTTTGACTTTTTACGAAAAGATGTGCAAAAAGTAGAGAGAAAAGAGAATTTTTGACTTTTTGATCTGCGTTGTTGGCTTTTAGTAACTTTTTGATTTTTTGACTAAAAGGGAGCGTTCCCAAACGAGGCCTTAGGCCAAGTTTGGGAAGCTGAGAAAAAGCTAAAAAATTAAAAAGTTACTCAAAAAGTTAAAAAGTTATCACTATTCACCAAAAGTCAAAAATTACGGCTGTACAACTCCCAATCTTAATTTTCCCCTACACACTAATTTATATAATTTTTTAATACATATTTTTCTATAAAAAGTCAAAAAGTTAACCCAAACAATCATATTTTTTTCCTCAACTTTTTAGTCTAAAAAGACAAAAAGTACATTTATTTCGGACACCCCAAACAACCCCTAAAAGTAACGATTTTAAGGCACATGTCAGTCTTTTGAGGTGCACACGTTGAAAAAAATTAATAAAAATTTAGACTGAAAAATTAAATTAAAATTAGACTTGAAGTATAGAAAGTAAATTATTCAAATTAAAATATTAAAAGCCAAAACGAAATTTAGATCAAACTATAATAATAAAAGGTATAATTTACCCCAATAAAATCTATCTTCTCATAATACCATACTATCCCTACAACCAAACACTCCCACCTTGCTAGTCACTTTCCTATCAAATACCACTATCTTCCACTTCAATTTACCCTCTATGTTCTTTCACTTCTTGTTCCTCTCTCTTAGTTAGAGCTACTTCAACCCATAACCATCTCTAGAAGCTCTACCACTCCACAGCTTCGAACCACCATCATCTATACCCCTAAATCTCAAACCTGCAACCTTCACTCTCACTAATCACAACCATTAATTGACAACCTACCACAACCCATCTAGCTCCTTTTTTCACTACTGCCACCAGCTCAATATCAGTTCCAAGTCAAATCATCTCAGGATGCAGCTCAACTGCTTTGCTATCAACACCTATGGTTGTTAGGAAGTTTGCTAGAGAATCTGTTATAAGTAATTAGCACATGCGTGTGTTAGTTTGGTTAGTTAGAGTATTAGATACATATCTGTTGTATAGTTTAGGATGGTGTATAAATAAGAGACTTTGTATCATTGTGGAATAACAAGAATCAATTTTTCATCATCCTCTACTAATTTTGAAAAAAAAAAAAAAAAAAAATTGGGTTGGGTTGGGTTGGGTTGGGTTGGGTTGTTAGAGAAGCTAGTAGAATTTGAGAAAATGAGGGTTTGTGGTTGGTGTTCAACCTCTACACTGTCATCTTATAGAGGGCATCATCACCACCGGTTATCTATCACATATTATGCTCAATCTCATGAGATGAAGCATTACATATATGGTGAATAAGAGAGTCAATCAAGAATGAGAGAAAGAAGGGAAGCGGCAGGAGAGATGGTTGGTTAGGTTTATCATAGAGAAGAGAGAGATAAGGATGAGATAAAAGGCTAGATCTACCACATTATTGAAATTTCAATGTTGAAAATGATAATTTTAAAGCTAAACAAGGTAGAGAAGGGTTACACTAAGCAAAAATAGAATAGAATGACAAAATTTTCTATTGATGGGTATAGAGGAACCCTTTGCTAAGCAATAACAATGTATATTGATGGGTATAGAGCCACCTTTTGCTAAGCAATGACAATGTGGGATAGAGTTGTCCATACTCGATTTTTTTTATTTTTTTTTATTCATAAAATGGGTATATAGATAGGCTACTCTAACATATCCGTTAGCGAGTATTACCCCTTAGCACCTATAACATATTTGCAGGGAATCTCACTGCACCTACGTCGGGATCGAAGCTTAGGCCCCTTGTGCTGCAGGTGCTAAAGAATATGTTTAACTCTAACAAGCGATTATGGAGAGTCGAACCCAAATCTTGAGCGAGGGTTTCAAAAGTCTTATCCATTAAACTAATCCCCGTTGGTAAAGTTGTTCATACCAATACTCGTATCCATACTTATATTATTGCCAACTCTGTTTATTATTGTCTTTTAGTATTTAACATTGTTGGACGCTAGGAAACCTTAGGATTATGATAGATAGCTTGATTATGACTCAAATAGATTTTTTTGTGAACTGCACTTAAAGTAGATTTCTTGAATTGGACTCTCTCAATAAAAGGACAAAATTGATGGGATTGGATAAGGGGTTTCGAGTTGATGTAGAATGGAAATGATTTCATAAAAATTAAAATGACCTTTTATTAAAATCACAATTTAATTTTTTTTTTCTTCTTGTTTTTCATATTCTAGTGACTAGTAATACACTTCATTTTACTGAAAACATGGTTAGGGAATTATTGTGGGTTGTTGTCGTTTATTATAATATCTTTCATCCAATTGTGATGGGGCATTTTATAAGATGACTCTGTTTAGTTGAGTTTTTATAATTTATTTTTTTAAATAAAAATTATAAACTAGTTTTACAAAAATAAAAACACAAAAATATATTTTTGGATTTTAAAAGAATTATTTTGCTTGGCAAAAAATGAAATTATATGAAAATAATGAGTGTTTTTATTTTATTTTATTTTTTTACCAGGCTAGTTTTGGAAAATTTAAAAATAAATAATTTTTGAAAAATCAACCAATTTTCAGAATCTGTTTTTTGGAAAAAGAAAAATAATAAAACTAATTTGGTGAAAAACTATTCATATTTTTCATGTGATTTTATATTTGTGAGAGATGGAAATAAATTTTGAAAATTTAAAAATATAACTTTCATTATCAAATTAATTTTTGCATTACTAAAAAAATTTCAAAAAACAGATTCTAAAATTGAAAGCAAACATAATTGGTTTTGGATTTTGGACCCTTCTCATTTTCTCGATCATTTAACATATTGAATTCACCAGTTTTGCACAAGTAGAGTGGCTAATAAATTGATTTGCCTAAATAATAGTTGATTTAGAGATACAAATGCAATCATTGATCAAAAAACTAGAGTACTTATGCTGAATCAGAACTCAAAACAATGCAGATTGAGAGAGACCTTTTTACACATCAATGCCATTTTGTTTTTGGAAAAATGGTCACAAATAGTTATTTTATTTTATTTTTTTAATAAATTTATAGAAACTTCATAATAATGATGTGTTAGCAATAATCTTTATTTTTATGAAAATTATATGTTCAAATAGTTTTTATACAGAATTCATGACAAGAATGATATGATAATGACATTTGTGAAATTATAATCACAATAATAGGTGTTTTGATTGAAAATAAAAAGACTATAAGAAACCACATTATTCTGTATAAAAATTATGTATAAGAATTTTGTTTATATATCATTATACTTTTTTAAATCGTAAGTCACATAAAAAAAAATTTTGATTTAAAATGAGTGGGTGTTTCGATTGAAAATAAAAAAAAATATATAAGAAATTATATTATTCTGTATAAAAATTATGTACAAAAATTTTATTAATTTATATATCATTACACTTTTTAAAATCATAAGCCACATAAAAAATTCTTGATTTAAAATGAGTGGAATGCAAAATATCACTTTTTTACATTTGAATTATATATATGTATATTCTGTTATAGTACAGTATTACTATATATTTGGTGGGTTCATTAAAACTTGATTTGTTTGTTTAACCAGGTCTCAGCTGTTGGATTTATGTGGGTAAAGCAGCCAGCACCAGCAAACAGCATACAACAAAAAGGGCCACCCAACAAGCCCTTTTTCCTTTATTTGGGTGCTGGTGGATGAGAAATATGAATGACAATCTTATTAGGTCTATATATAAATATATATATATATAGAAAATAAAATGTGTAATTTATATTTTTTTAGATTGTGTTTGAATCATAAATTTAAGTAGAGATAGAAATGGGGGGGAAAAAAAAAGGAGAGTAAAATGTACTTTTATTTCATTTACATTTCACCTATATATATATATATATTTTTAAATTTCTATCCAAATTCATTGTCCAAATATAGCCTTAATGTGTGATTCATATTATAGCTTCTTCTTATTTATTTATTTTGGGAGTACGAGGCTATTGGGTATAATTTTTCTGAAGTTGAAAGTTGATAATAAAAAGTAGAAACTAAAAGTACTCCGTTTCCAATTTTGAGATAATTAAATATTTTTAATTTATTTAATCTATTTCTACTTCATAAGTAAAAACTATAACAAATAAATTGTCACAGGCTCCCAAAATATATATATATAAAAAATAATGAGTAACACTATAAAATGTGCCGAACAACACTTATATCAAAATGGTGTAACTTCTGCTTAAATAAGCTGAGGATTGATATTTTAACTTTTATTTTTTAATTACCATTTTTAGGTTTATAAAAAATTATACCAAATAACTCTAAATCTATATACTTTTTTTCCCCATATTTTATGGTTGGTAACTTTATTGCTATTATGTTGATATAGGAACCTTTTGACTTTGAGAATGCATTTTTTTTTAATTTGGGCATCATTTCTTGGAGAAATCTATCATGTGGTGGGGCCCCTGATTATAATTTTAAATCATGGACTTCACAGCTTTACATGCAAAAATAATGGGTGTGTGCAACAAAGTAATCACTAAATAGATTTTTAAATTGAAAATACTTTTTTTGGTGATATTTAAAAATTACAATTAATCCTATTGATTTGGTTAAATTACACTTTTTTATTAATATATTTGGAATTGTATGAGCTGCTTCTTTGTTGGGTTAAAAATGCTTCTTTGAACAAATACCATTTTGTTGGTTCATGCAAGTTGCAACTATTGACATGGTAATGTCTAACTACATTTGTTTGTTTGTTTATTTTTTTTGTTGTTATTATTAGCAAATCTAGGTCTATTTTAAAATGAAATTAAATCAGCAACTTAAAAAGGATGATTATGTTTTGTGCTTCATTTCATATGGGAATTTGAAGGTATTCTCTCTCTCTCTCTCCCCAAGAAAGGACGCAAAATTATAAACAAGAGCCTATGAAAGGAGCCTTAGCCTTTCAACTTAGGGGCATTCAAATCCTATTGAGAGTGATTTAGGGTCTTTGTTTGTTTGTCTGTCTGTCTTATGAAACTTATTCACACACAATTGTGCTACTTTCTCCTTTCTTCTTTCTCTTTTTCTCACTTTCCATTATTTATAAAATATAGGAACTTGTAAACAAATTTTTCCCTAGAATGGCTCTCACATTTGAGAAAAAAATATTTTATATAACAAGTATATCATGTATATTCTTTCATTTACTGTTTGTTAAAAGGACTTGAAAAGTCACTTTATGTTCACTGCAAAATATTGAGTGTTCGGTTACATCAAATTTTGACCCTCACTTTTTACCACATAAAAATGAGTGAAAGAATATACCATGTTAGTTTAGTCATGTGACATATCTATTAAATAAAATATTTTTTCCATATTTGAGAAATTACTAACTCTATCAATATTTGTCTTTTTAATGACAGTAAGAGAAAGAGTACAATGGCCTTAGTACTCTTACCTCTCCCTCTTTCTCCTCTACCTAACCATATACACCACCATCTACAACTATTTTCCATCACCCACGACCACCTTCTATCACCAAATTAAACCCACACATTACACTTTAGCCGCCCCCTCCCCCCCTCCCCTCCCCTCCCCTCCATTGCATTACTTAGTCTTGCTACTACCCAACTCAGCCTTTGTCATCGCTACCCTTAAATTTCCAACCGCCCCATCGACCCAACCATTAACCTATGTGTAAAACTTCGACCACCATCACCATCACTCATAGGTCAAGCACCAAGCCACATTGCTTCACCTTCACTAATTTTCCCACCACCACCATGACCATATATAGCCACCAAACACCATTGCTTGTACCTAATGAAAATACCCTCAAATCAAAATCCCAAATTAGAGAGAAACAATGAAATGAGCGACCAATGATGGCACTGAGAAAGTAAAGTAATGGTGCTAAGGCTTTTGGTTGAAATTCCTAATCAACAACCCATAAATCTCAAAGATAAGAATTGAAATCAATCATAAAGATTTCTCTGTAAAAAATTACTAGAAACTAGAAGGATGAAAAAAGAAGACAATCCTTAAAATTTGACTAGAAACTAGAGGGATGAGCAAAGAAGATAATTGCAGAGAATCAAGTTACTTGAATTGATCTTCAATGAGTTCGCATGCTTTATTGTCAACATGTTAGTGGGGTGCCTAGGTAGGTTCACACGATTCCTTGTTGATCTTCAATGGGTTCATGTGCCATAGTGGCTATGGTTGACTCATAATCATGGGTGGCAATGGTGGCACAAAGGTTGGTGATGGTGGAAAGAGGAA
The DNA here is from genome assembly GCA_036172215.1 of Camellia granthamiana. NCBI lineage: Eukaryota > Viridiplantae > Streptophyta > Magnoliopsida > Ericales > Theaceae > Camellia > Camellia granthamiana. The sequence goes on along the minus strand of CM069915.1, from coordinate 52,435,152 downwards.
AAAATGACAGAGAGAGTGAGAAAACAGAAGAGAGTAATATTGTAAGGCCTTGTTTGATTACTTGGAGTATTAGTGATAGGATTAACAAGATTATGGGATTAATAATCTCATAGGATAATTATGTGTAGGATTGTTAATATACTTACTCGGTTTTTGTATTAAATATACTATAATTTTGTAAGATTAAAAATCCTACGTATTACTAAGCTGGATGTCATTTGTGTGATTCAAACGCAAGAATATGAATTTAGCAGGAATTAATAGTCCAATCCTATATTGTTATCTTGGAATCAAACAGGCTGTAAGGGTGGAATGCTTGGTTTGTATCTCTATATGTATTGAGAGACAAAAATAATGAAATATAATGAAAGAAAAGTAAAGGTAAAGCAGGCATTTCAAAAAAAAAAAAATAAATAAAACCTTGGGAAAAATTTAAAATAAATACAAACCTTAGGGTGTTGTGAGTGTAATTTACCTTCTCTTTCCTCTTCTCTCACACACATAAAATTTATTAAAAAAAAATAAAAATAAAATAAAAATTGGCAGATGAAAAAAAATAAAAGATGACATAACTTTGGCAGCATCACCATCCAATAGTGAAGTATAAAAAAAAGCGAAAAGAAGTAGGAGGGAGTGACGTCCACTTCGTCCTAATGTCCATGAAACCTCTTCAAGCTGAGACAGACCAACGACTGTCCCAACCATATATGAGTATGAATATGAATATGAATATTATGAGTATGAACATAAATACCCCCACCTAATAATATCTGTATGCTCTACACTCTAACCCCTACCAAGCTACTCCACCACTCCTAAAACCCCCTCTCTCTCTCTCTCTCTCTCTCAACTTTTCATTTTCCGCCAATTTAGAGAGGGAGCAAAGGAACAGTGTGACTTCTCGTGATTTTCAGCTAATGCTTTAACCATTTTCAACTTCTCTCTCTCTCTTTTCTTCTCTCTCTTCATTCAATCCCCCAAACAACAATACCCTTTCTCTCTCGTGCCCTAAACACTCCTACTCTCTCTCTCTCTCTCTCTCTCTCTCTCTCTCCATTTCAATTACATTCACCTCATCAACACCCACCTCTTGGTTGAACTGTTATTTGATCGCTGTATCAGTGTTTTGGGTTTGGGTGGTTCTGATCTTGATTTTTGGGTAAGTGCATTTTGTTTTTCTTCTCTCTCTGACTGTGCTGATGTTCTTGTTAGACCCTTATTTTTGTTTTTTATTTACTGGAATTGAATTTGATCAAATCTCTATTGATGTTTAGTATCCTCTGTTTACTTCTGAATAAAGATATATTTTTTAATGTTTTTCTTTAAATGTATTGGAATTGAATTTGATCAAACTTTTATCTTCACTTCTCTTTTTACCCTTTTACGGATTTACTGATTTGATGAATTCTGATCCAAAAAAGTACGACTTTTTGGTGTCAGTAGATTGCTTATTCACTATTTATATGTTGTACCAAATTTCTTCAACTGGGTTGTGATGATCTATCGATCAGGGTAATTCCAGTCATGGTGGAATCAGGATTTTTGTTTCCCTATTTAACAATCTGATATCCAAAATTTAAATGATGAAAATCCCAAATATATATGGCCAGTGTGGAAATTCGAGAGGGAGTAAAAGCAAAATTTTAGATGAGCAAATAATAATAATAATAATAATAATTACAGATAGAAATCATTTTCCAGAATTTTAGTGAGGGAAAATAATATTAAAAAAAAAAAAATTTAAAATAATAGGTAAAATAATATTTAAAAAAATTTATTGCCTTATGGATAGAAATGATATTTTCCAGAATGTATTGGTGGGAAAATTGAAAAAATTTAAACTAATTGGTAAAATAATATTTTAAAAAAATTATTGGGAAAAATCTTGGAAAAAAAATTTTAAACCCCATATACAATTGGAATTTTCCCAAGTGGCCAATTAACCTCCATTGGCCATTGGCCCATTGCCCTACATTGGCTCTGCCCATGGTCCAATTTTGAAGCGAAGATTAGTTTTAGACAGTTGATAAATCAAATCATGGGCACAAGCTGCACAACTGAGAATTGAGAAACAATGAGCTTAGTTCATGTTGTGGATTTTTCTATGTTAAATTGTGGAAGGGAAATTGGTATTGAAGCAACTTTTTACTAGATTATGAGAATTTATATTTCTTCTAGAATTAGGAGATTACTCTTAATTTGAATCTATCTAAAACTTGGCAACTTTGGCAGGATTTGGATGCTGAATATTAGATGGAGTCTAGAGATCTTAGCATGCCTTTCAATTTTGGGATTTAGTATGATCACAAACAACTTTGGAGGATAGGTGGCACGTTTTTCCGTTTATGTGGTTCTTTTCGCGGGAAATGCTTTGTTGAAAAATGGGTTAGCATAACCTTGCAGCACCACATCCATAATTTGTAGTATTTGGATGAATCCAGTAAATATGGGCACTTCTGAAATTGTTGAATCAATGGAAGAGTTTGATTCAGGATCGAAAATAGATGAACATGATGGAAAGCGTCATGCGTTGAAGCCTGGACAAATATGTTCTATAGAGGATGATATTAATCAACTTTTCGAGGGAATAGACGTCAGGACTTCTGGTAGGAGTTCAGGTCTGTTGCAGAAAGTTTGTAAAGACAGTTTAAGGAAGAGTGCCATGAAAAGACCAATGAGACCTGGTTCATCTCAAGCTTCTGGAATTGGAATTTCAGAGTCTGTGAGTTTGAAACAGGCATTGAGAGGGTTATGCATCTCCCAGGCATCAGAGATGGCAGCTATGAAACGGTTATCAAAACCAGGAGGTTCATCAAGGGCCTCCGAAGCGGGAACTATCAAAAGATTGTATAGGTCGGTGGTAGTTGAAGCTGGTGAATCTGGCCTTGCCCTTAATGAAGGTAAAGGTAACTTGGTGGAAATCTCACTTGTTCCAGAAGGAAGCACATCAAATTTCTCTGAGAAAATGTCTGAATCTGGGCAATTGCCTGAAGTGGAACTATTGAACCAAAGTGCTGTAATGGGAGAGGATGAGATTATTCCTTTGCCCAATCATGGTGGGTATGAAATTTCATTGGCCAAGTTAGGGCGGAATGGAAAGCCGAAATTGACACGTTCTTCATCTAGCACTCACGCTAGTGAGAAACAGACAGTGGTTGATGAGATTGTTCCTGCCTTAGCTGAAGTTCCGGTCAAACCAGTAGAACCAGACAAGGAACAGAAAGGCAAGTTGCATTTTGCTTCTTCCCCGTCTAGCGACAATAACGCTAGCAATAATGTTAACAAATCTGCAAGCATTAGTCGACATATAATCAGACCCGTTTTCAGGAACAAGAACTCTGCTAAAAATAAAGAAAAACAGGATTCAACTTCTGTCCCTAGCAGCTCCAATCAATCCGATGGTGGTGTAGATAATAACTCGGGTCCTATTACTAGTAAAGAAAAGGAGAAATCTCCAGTATCAACCACTACAAAAGTTAGCAGTGAAGTCAGTTCAAATGCTACAGACTCTGGTCCTGGTAAACCAGTTTTGAATTCAAATTTTACTAACAGAACTAAGACTGTAGTTTCGAAATCCGATGAAAATTCGAGGTCACGAGAAAAGGGGGAGTTCTCTCAAAGCTCCAAGAGTAGCATTGGTGAATACAGCAGTAGTACGAGTATTAGTGAGGAGAGCACTCTAAGTGGATCAAGCCGCAGTGGGTATAGACCACACATGTCGAAAGACTTGAGATGGGAAGCGATTCGATATGTTCAGAAGCAACATGGGAGCAGCTTAGGTTTGAGACACTTCAAGCTAATTAAGAAACTTGGTAGTGGGGACATTGGGACTGTTTACCTTGCTGAGCTAACGGGCACAAACTGCCTATTTGCTTTGAAAATAATGGACAATGAGTTCTTGGTTAGCAGGAAGAAAATGGCTAGGGCTCAAACGGAAAGAGAGATACTGCAAATGCTGGATCATCCATTTCTCCCTACACTATTTGCTCATTTTACAGCAGATAAATTCTCGTGCTTGGTTATGGAATATTGTCCTGGTGGAGATCTGCATGTGCTCCGGCAAAAGCAACCTAACAAGAGTTTCTCTGAACAAGCTGCCAGGTAATGTTCAAGTTGAAGTTCATCACTGATAATATATGCATTTTCTTCCCACGTCATAATAAAGTATCTTATATTTGATGGGCTGTATACTTAAACACATGCCTGCAACATGTCTGATTGAATAGACGGGTTTATTATGTGTATCATGTAATCATACTTTTTCTGCATCAAATAGTAACACAAGTGTAAATTGAATGAAATTCAAAATTCATCGTAACTTTTTTTTATTGTTAATATAGAGTGAGAATTTGAATTTGAATTTGAATTTGAATTTGATTAATGGAATATCTACAAATAGAAATTGAGTGGATATTTGCCCAAATTAGAGCAAAAACCTAAAATGATTTAGAGGTCCATTCAGGAACAAGAAAAATGACATTATGATTTGGGTTGGATCTTGCATTTAACTTGGCAATTTCCCATGATACATGTACATTGTCACACCTTTCTTGAGTCCTTTTTTTTTTTTTTCCCTCCCTGTTCTATGTATCAGAACAGTTTTGATAAGGCTGAATGTGTGCATTGGACAATAACAGTAATACAAGGTGATTATTTTCTGACCATTAGTATTTATTTTAAAAAAAATTATTTGCTGACCATGTGTACTTATATGTACTGTGCAATGCTGGATGATATGTTTCCCTTTAAATGCCAAAATTGTCATCCTTAGTGGGGAAGTTTGGGCAAAGACAAGACTGCAGCTTTAGGTGGGAAGGGGGATAAAATCCCTGTGTTTGACACTTGGAATATTAAGCTTTAATTTCTTTGATTTCTTATATACTTCATAAATCCATAAGGCTTCACTTTTTGTGCCCACATTGATTTCAATGGAAATGAGGAACTTTGTACCCTACAAGTGCTCTTACCTGGTCAGTGAAAGACAATGTCCAATTAGCACATATTAATGTGTGTTTGGGAGGGTGAAAATTGGGTACACACCTAACCTTTGGCATAGTGTACGAAGTAGTTGCCCTAAGCTGGTCAGTCAGTCAGTCAATAAAATGGGTAGGCCACCACCACCATAGGAATGATTTTTTTTCCCCCTCAGCTGATATAATGTACACGACTACCAGTGTGTGGTTCTGCATTTGGGTGTCTGTTTCATCTAAACCTTGAATTTGCGGACATTGGACATGGATTGCATGCTGTTAAATCATCACCGACTTCACATCCCTCATTGTTTCTCTCACCGTGTTAGGTTCCATCACTCCACCTCTCTCATTGTCTCTGTGTGTGCAATTAGACTAGAAGCGATTGAATTAGGGGGGGCTTTGACACCGGCAATGATGACAACTCTCTCTTGGTCATTGCCTCTTGCTTCGTCATCCTGTATTTTCTGGGTCTACCTCTCCCCTCCTCCTAACATTGCATGACCATTGAAGGAACACCGTGTGATGGGCCCTCACGGTGTTTGGTAGGATTCCATTGGTGGGTGAAGTGGTAACGATGGTGGTCACAGCAGGGCTTTGTTAGTGCAGTGGCTAGTGGCATTGCTGTTGTTGGTGATAGTAAGAGCTCAATCCTCTTTAATTCAGTTCCATTCAAGTAGAGATAGTGAGGTGAACCTTACCATAAACCACTCATTTGGCCAAAAAAATTTGTTTTAAAAAGATCTCATATTTTACATAAATGTATATAAATATTTTTGTTCAATTTTATGAAATGATATGTGGTTTGTTTCATCCATAAATTATCTTATCCCTTGTCTTATAATATTTTTGGGTCCAATTTCATGCAGATTTTATGTTGCCGAAGTCCTCCTGGCATTGGAGTATCTACACATGCTTGGAGTTGTCTACCGAGATTTAAAACCCGAAAACATACTGGTCCGGGAAGATGGTCACATCATGCTTTCAGATTTTGACTTGTCACTCCGATGCGCTGTTAATCCTACGCTGCTCAAATCATCACCAACTGTCGAGTCTCCTAAAAGGGAATCAAGCCCATGCACGGAATCAAGCTGCATACACCCTTTCTGCCTCCAACCGTCGTGGCAAGTCCCCTGCTTCACCCCTAGGCTTATATCCGCTGCAACAAAAACCCGAAAGCTTAAAGCCGACCTTGCAGCCCAAGTCAGCCCATTACCTCAGCTTGTAGCCGAGCCGACAAGTGCCCGGTCCAATTCCTTTGTTGGGACCCACGAATACTTGGCCCCAGAGATCATCAAAGGAGAGGGTCACGGGAGTGCCGTTGATTGGTGGACTTTTGGAATATTCCTGTATGAGCTAGTATATGGTAAGACACCCTTCAAGGGACCTGGAAACGAGGACACATTGTCAAATGTTGTGTCACATAGTCTCAAGTTCCCTGGGAGCCCCATTGTGAGTTCTCATACGAGAGATTTGATCAGAGGGCTGTTGGTGAAGGAACCCGAGAATAGGTTAGGGTCTGTGAAAGGGGCAGCTGAGATTAAGCAGCATTCATTTTTCGAGGGCCTTAATTGGGCTTTGATACGATGTGCAATTCCACCAGAGTTGCCTAAGGTGTTTGATTTTGGGAATGTTCTTGCTGACATGTCAGCATCGCAGAATAAGGAAAGCGGTAGGTGTCAGGAAGAGTTTAAAAGTACAGGAGAGCATATGGAGTTTGAGATGTTTTAGCGCTCGAACTACTTTGATGCTGCGATAAAAAGGTGTTTGATTTTCATTTTAAAAATGAGATTTCATATCCTTGTTTTTATTTTTATCTGATATATATAGTATATAGTGTACATGTAACTTGAAAAATTGGCGGCGAGTTAAAGATTATGACATATTAATACTGAATTATTGTCCTGAGATTATGCAAAGAGGCTGAGAATTGCAGAGAGGCATTGTTCTTATGAGAGGCTGTGAGCATTTTTCATGCAGGATTTGCCATCCGTTCGGTTTGGACAGGAATTGAGGCTTTTTGGAAGCCTTCTCTGCATTTTTTTTTTTAGACGTATTGAAAAGCTAATAGATTTTCAATTACTGAAAAATCTAACACTATACATAACATGGTTTGAAATTGGGTGGAAAATATTTCCATTGAGAAGATTTTTATATCTTCTTTCTCTAGTTCAATGGATAAACTGAGATATTAATTATGAGTTTTAAGAACCTTTTTTTTAAACTGTTTCTTGTTAAATATAAGGACTTTGTAATGTGACTAGGATTGGTCACTTAAACTGGTGACATTGATTTTCCACCACAAAATGGAGATCTGGATTGGATCTCAATTTGGAAGGATGTGAATCCAAGGGGTAATCTTCAATTCACACACTTAATAAAAAAATTTATTAATACAATTTTATTCTAAAATAAAAATATTAAAATAAAAATATTAGTGTAAATGACAAATACACCCTTTGAAATTTACTTAAATTACAAATTACTCCATATGGTTCTAGAAATTACATTATGCCCCTAAAGTTTTTAATTTCATAACAAATAAGTCTTTTTATTAATAAATCATAAAGTTAATTAACAGTTTTTAATAATGTTAAAATTTTGTTTCAATTAATAATTCAGATAATTTTATTATTGTATAGGTGAACAGTTAGAAATTTTACTTTTTTAATTAATTCTGTTAAATAAAAAATTCTGACATGGAGGTATTTGTAATTTTTCAAACCACAGAGGGCAATTCATATTTTAAACAAACCTCATGGGTGTATTTGTAATTTACCCAAAATATTATAATACTCTCATCTTCTTCTACTCAAACTCTCTAATTCTAAAACATCACAATAATTTTCTATCATTAGCGTCACCTCTCTTATCTGCCATCCCCTCCTATTGCTTCTTTCCCTTTTTGCCTACGATCACTTTTCGCTATGAACCATATACTCTTACAATTCTTTTACCCCGAATCACTCAAGGTTGACTGTAGAGGTCTAAGATGGAGGGGGATGAGCTAAAAGTAGCGGTGATGGTGGCGATGGAGGGCTGAAAGTGGCAGCGGCGGTGGCGATGAAGGGTTGAAAGTGGTGGCAATGGTAATAAAGAAGTGGGTGAATAAAAAAAATAGGCTAAGTTTAATCTAGTTTTAGAATATGTTTTTAAAAACAAATAAATAAAAATTTCTCATTTCAATATGGTTTTATCTTTTTAGGGGCAAAAAAAATTAAAAAATTAAAAATAATGTTTTAGTATTTATTTTTGTCAAATTAATTTATAATTTTTTCAAAAAAATTTCAAAAAATTGATTCAAACATTGAAACCAAACATAGCCTAAATGAGGGTAATATTGAAATATAGAGATGTGTACTAAGAATTTATATTTTTATGATGTGTGTATTGAAAATGTGTTCATTAAGTATGTGTACTCAGAGAAATTAATAGGTAGAAATAAAGTTATACGAATCCAAAGTAATATAAACTTGCAAGTAACTTTATTTCCCTAAAATGTCCTTTCTTTGTGATTTTCTCTTCTAAAGTGTCTTCAATTATTCCGCTTAATATGGTCCCTAAAACAAAAACAAAAATAAAAAATAAAAATAAAAACCCTCTCTGCTAAAATATGAAAAAGTAAGATCAGGGCTATTTTGATAATCAGCTAAGAACAATAACCCATCTTTGCAAAATTCAAAAAGTTATTCATTGTTCATTAGTTTAGGCCCAAGATTTGGTGGAGATTATTTTAAGTTAAAAGTTAATAATCAGAGATTAAAAATAAAAAACACAATTTTTCTAACTTTTAAAAAATTAATTTTTTTAAATTTATTTAAACTATTTCTGTCTAGTAAATTATAAGTAAAAGCTACACTAAATAATTTGTCATAAATTCTCAAATTAAAATAAATTATAAGTTGTTTCTATAATCTCCACCAAACACCCCGTGTTTGGCAAGCATCCGTCCAACTTATCTAACGTGATTCAATTGAATCTTAAGTGGACAATTTCAAGGGTGAATTACATTAATAGTCTTTATAGTTTGGGGCTTGTGTCATTTTGGTCCCCGACTTTTCAATTGTGACACATTTGACTCTGAATTTTGAATCTTGTTCCAAATAAGGACAATAGTAAATACTATTGGATTTTTCAAGGGCAAAATGGTCAATTTGATAAAATATAAATTAATTTGACAAAAATAAATGTCAAAAAATTATTTTTGAATTTTTAAAAATTATTTCTAGCTACCAAAGATAAAATTATATAAAATTAATAAATCGTTTAGACATTTATTTTTTTTTACCAAATTAATTTTTATTATGTATTTGGATGATAATTATGTAAAATTAATTTTTAAAAATTAATAATGTAATTTTTATCAATTTTATATAATTTTATTTTTGGTGGGTAGAAATAATTTTTAAAAAATTTTAAAATATTTTTTTGACATTTATTTTTGTCAAATTAGTTTATATTTTATCAAATTGATGATTTTGTCCTTGAAATTAAGTAGTGGTATGTTCAATTGTTCTTATTTGAAACAACATTTAAAATTCAGGGTCAAATATGTCACAATTGAAAAGTCAAAGATTAAAGTGACATAAGGCCCAAACTATAGGGACTATTAGTATAATTTGTCCCAATTTCAATGTAATAGACAAATGGATACAAATTTAGCAATTTAATAAAATTAAGTTTCGGTTCCATAAATATTAATATATGTATATATTATTTATTTGTTCAATAATAAACTATCAAAACTTGATGGGAGGCTTTTACTTTTAGAATTGTTTCACTACTTTATTTTATTTTAGGGTAATTATAAATACATCCTTGAAATTTACTTAAAATATAGATTGTCTCCTATAATATAAAAAATTACAAATACCCCCTTATTAAAAAATTTATTTAACAAAATTAACTAAAAAAAAGAAATTCATAATTGTTCTCCTATATAATAATAAAATCGCCTAAATTATTAATTGAAACGTATTTATCATATTATTAAAAACTGTTAATTGACTTGATGATTTATTAATAAAAAAGACGATTTGTTATAAAATTAGAAACCTCAAGGGGTAGAATATAATTTCTAGAACTGCAGAAATGATTTGTATTTTAATCAAACCTCATAAGGCTTTGTTTGGGAAGAGTGGGGGGGCATTCTATTTGAACCCAAAAAATATCTTAGTACGCTCAATTTAAATTTATAAATTTTAATTCTTATTATATTCTAACGTGAATTTACTAATAAGGACAATCTATATTAAACCCTAATATATATATATATTTTCATGGTACACCCCAATCCATTATTCCTATTCAAATCTGTACATCTTCTTCCCTAAGAGATCAAAGTTAGTTTGTCTTCTTCTTCTTCTTTCTCACTCCAAAATTCCAATCCACTTTGCCAAAACTCACAATAATCGTTAACATCATTGTTTTTTATTATTTTGAAATCTTAAACCCTAGAAGAAAGTTTGAACAATCAAACAATGGAGGAAAGTGACAATCAAAACATTGATTGTGAAAATTGCGAAAGTAGAAGATTGAAAGAAGATTTTGATTGCGAAAATTGTGAAAGAAGAAGAAAATTGTGATAATCAAGCTATAATGCTATTTATATGATTGTGAAAATTAAAAGATTTAACATTATAACGGGACATGTGAAAAAATATATAAATAAATAATTATATTTTGATTTTTATATTAATGGTTACCTCCTCTTTGATGAGTTACTTCAAAATATTATTTTGATTATCACTTTCCTCCATTGTTTGATTGTTCAAACTTTCTTCTAGGGTTTAGGTTTTCAAAATAATAAAAAATAATGATATTAATGATAATGGTGAGTTTCGGTAAGGTGGATTGGAGTTTTGGAATGAGAAAGAAGATGGTGAGTTTCAGTAAGGTGGATTGGAGTTTTGGAATGAGAAAGAAGAAGAAGAAGAAGAAGACAAACTAACTTTGATCTCTTGGGGAAGAATATATAGAGATTTGAATAGAAATAATAGATTAGGGTGTACCATGAGAAAAAAATTATTATTTTAAGGTTTAATATGGATTGTCCATATTAGTAAATTCACATTAACATATAATAAAAATTAAAATTTATAAATTTAAATTGGGCGTACTAACATATTTTTTGGGTTCAAATAGAATGCCCCAAGAGTGGGTTAAATGGAATTGGGACAATTTTAGTTGAAAAAAGATAAAATAAACTTTTTAGTCCAATAAGATAAAATATCACATCTAATCCATAATCATTATATTATTTTTGTCATAAAAAGTTAAAAAATTATTCCCAAACGAGATTTTTTTAACCCCAAATTAAAGTAGCCAAAAAAACTAACCCATTTTCCAAACAAATCCTAACTATAATTGTAATTTACCCTTTATTTTATGAAATTAAGATTTGTTCAAATAATCTGATTCCTATTTATCTATCAAAATCCGTGCAGCCCGTCAATTTCAAAATTGTGGTTAATCGGATGCGATGAAATTTGTTCAACTCAAACAATATTCGATCCGGTGGCAAATAACAATCCAACCCGCAACTTGCAAGTACCCCTACCCACATCAATTTGTGGGGGTGGGATCTCACATCAACTAGAGCTGCAAATGAACAGAGACGTTTGTGAACAAGTTCAAACTCGACTCAGTAAAAGTTCATTCGAATTCGGTTCGTTAATTTTTTTTTGCGTTCGAGCTCGAGTTCGTTAAATTTTTAATAAACAAGTACAAACATCCCAAAGCTCGACTCGTTAGCTGGCTCGTTTAATATTTATTATTTATATATTAAATAATATAAAAATATGTTTAAAAAATAAGAGAAATATGCTATTTATATATTTAAAAAATATAAATATAGATAATAGTTAACTATAAATAGTACATTTATATAATAGTGGTAGTAGATAGTATTATTTTAATAAAATATAAACTTTTTTTTAGTATGTTTATTTATATTGTATATATAATTGTATAATCAAAATTTTAATTGTAATTTTAGTCTCACATATAAGTATAAATTTATAAATTTTTTGGCTCGTTAAGGCTCGTGAACAGGCTAGAGCTCGAGTCAAGCCTAAGCCAACTCGGCTCGAGGTCGGTTCGTTAAATTTTTATCCAGTTCGAACTCGAACTCGAGCTCGTTAAAATCTTAATAAACAAGTCCAAACATACTAAAACTTAGCTCGACTTGACACGTTTGCAGCCCTAACATCAACACCGTGTTTTCTTGGAAATTGAAGAAGAAATTTAAAAAGTGAAAAAAATAAGTAAAATATATTTCTATTGGGTACTTTTTCAGTAAATCCATTATTTAAGAGTGTTATTTCATAAGACCCATAGTATTTTATAATATTCCATTAGGTCCATTTCCTATCAAAAGACCAAAAAAACTCTCAAACAAACACGCGCCTCTCTCTCTCTTTGAATCTAATAACCGTCTCTCTTCCCCTTTATTCTTGCGCAGGAAATCACGCACCCAAATCCGTATTCCATATCGCCTTAACGCCTAGAAGATTGTCTTTGTTCCATTGTCGCATCTTCTCATCATCTTCTTCGTCGTCCCTACGCCGTCGGTCGCCGAAATCCTGGAATCACCATTGTTGAACATTTGTAAGGTCTATCTTCGTCAAAATCACCTTTGACGACTATTTGTGACAACGCAACGGTCGAAATGGGCAAAAAACGTAAGCATTCTACTCATTCGTGTATTTAAACCCTAAATCTCTTTATTAAAAAACAATATTGTGAACTTTCACAAATATCCCTTGTTTCTATGCACACAATTTATAGGAGTCCATATTGTTCATACCCTAACATTTAATCTGAACCCCTCAATCGTAATCCCTAATTATATTGATTTTTTCAGTAAAAAAACATCATAGTTACCATTATGTTTGTAACAACCCTGCACTCTGATTAATGTTAATCCATGATTAATTGTGCCTAACAGTAATTTAGGAGGGAATTGGAATTAAGTTGCATGTGCATTGCATTATTTATGTGTCTCTATCTGTTCAGTGTAGAAAGATCTGTTCATGTTTTAGTTTCGATTTGCGGATTGAAAGCCTTATCGGCGACTGATTCAGAAATTGATTAGTGTGTTATACTAGTTAGATTTTATGTGATTTTATGGTAGGCTTAATTAAAATTCGATTTGGAATGTGTAAATTAGATTAAATAATGTTGAATTGCATTAGTTTGCCTAATTACACAAATGCCACTTAGTGGCTTGATTTGAAACCAACTTTATCACACCTTATTACACTTAGAAGCATCTCTCCTCAGCCATTTTCTTGACCAAACCGTAGGAGAGAGAGAGAGTAGGAGAACAAGATTGAGTTCATCTAGAATTTTGCTTGAACTTAGAAGAATTAAAGGCAACTTGGAAGATTAGGCTACTAAGCTTGAAATTGAAGACCTAAAGGTAGAGAATTCATCATTTTAATTATGAATGTGAGTTGTTCTTGCTAGGTTCATGGTGAAATTGGTATTTAAAGTCAAGATTTAGCTCAAAGTGTGGTTTTGAGAGTCCATCCATGCATGCATGTATAAATTTCCATACTTTGAGTTTGAATTCTAAGATTTCTTCCATGCATGTGTTAATTTCACTCACATTATGGTCATTCATCTTGTTGTCCATCAAATTATCAAGTTTGGTCATGTTTTGGAGGGTTTGAATTCAATGAGGTTCTTGTATGTTGTATTAATGGCATGTTCATAGAGTTCATGTTGATTTTGCGCAAATTGGGTTGCTCTTGGGCCATGATTTCTTCAAATGATTCTTAATACATGTTGTTTTATGAGTTATTATATGTTTCCTCAAATATTGGCACAGAAAAATGAGTTTTGAAGGCTTAAGGGTTGAGTTTCATGTTTGGAGGTCAATCTAGATTTTCCAGAAATTTGACCCACGCTCGAGCGAGGACTTTCATGCTCGAGCGTGAATCCTGAGTACATGCACTTCCGCTTGAGCGTCGAGAGTTACGCTCGAGCGTGAAATGCGTATACCTAGAAGTTTGTGTGTTTTGCAGTCCGCTCGAGCGGGGGTCGAGCGCCCGTCGAGCGTGAAATTCATGCATCCAGTACTTTTGTCGATTTTACAGTCCGCTCGAGCGAGGAAGTTCACGCTCGAGTGGAGCTTCAATATCTGCATGTCCGCTCGAGTGGGGTAATCCACGCTCGAGCGTGGACCTTATCTTCAGCAAAATTTAGGAAATGGTTTTCAAGGCATTTTTGCATCCTCATTCCATCCTAGGCATTCCTAGGCCACGTTTAAGACCCTTTAATGAGGATTAAAGGTTAGCAACACATTAAGAGCCAACGACGTAAGTTTTGTACAATTAGAACGTGTGTTTCAAGTGTGTATCTGTTATGTGTTATGTAGGTCACGTGCCATGTTCTGTCTGACTAATCTACTCCGTCTGTTTGTCTCAAGGCCAACAGTGAGTAATAACTTAGTAAAGTTATGTTCAACTGTATCTATTTTCTGTGTGATAAAATAAGATCTGTTTTCCGAAATGATATGTTCTGTACAATGAATGATTGTTCAATTTCTGATATGTATTCGTGACATCCTTAGTATCATGTGATATCTATTGGCTGTTACCCAGTATCGGAGGTTCCTTTATGGAACTTATATCCGTCTGCACTCTGTTACCCGTACCGGAGGCCCTGTCATGGGGGCTCAACTTCTGTTCTGTTACCCGGATCTGGAGGTTCCTTTAAGGAACTGGTTACTTGTAACCCTCACGTGTCTGCCTCTGTTCTGTATCTGCTCTGTTATTGCTAATGGATGTATCACATAAACTCAAGCATGACTTATTATTTCTGTATATGATCTGGACCAATTATGGATTTGATACGAAACTGAATTATGATTTTTGAATCTGTACGGACTCATTCATTGAAACCCTTTTACTCTGTTATTATTCACTGGGCTTTCGCTCACAGTTTATATTATGTATGTAAGTGAGCCGGCGTGTGACCAGGGCCAGAGTTGACGGCCTTCTGTTCTGTTTTTTTGTCAGCCAACCGTTGTGCCTCCCGAGGAGGTTCCGATCGAAGTCTAATGCCATGGCTGTTTTTGTATTCATGTTAGTCTCTGTGACTGTTTTGTAAAGTCAGGTCTTGAGATGTACACTTCTGTAAATACTTTGTAAATATTGGCGTCCTTTGACTGGCATGCTCATGTATATATATATAAGTTTTGAAATCTACTGTCTCATGTACGTTACCGCAGCTCATTGGACCTTGTCAATTTTATATATTTGCTTCCGCAGCCCCTTATTATTTGCTAATCTGTCAAGAGGCCTTTGGTAATCCAAGGATTACTGGCCGGTTACGATGCTAGACCTACAGGGGCGGGTTGGGTTGTGACAATGTTGTGTTTACAACTGTGAACATTGAAATGGTTTGGAAAGATGTTGGCCAAACCAAATTGTTTCTGTTGTTGTTGTTGTTGATGAAAGCTGTCACGACCCAAACTCGCTCCTATGGGTTTAGCATCGTAACCGGCCAGTAACCCGTGATTACCAAAGGTCTGCTTAACGGTAATGACAATAGTACAGAGTAAGGACCTGGCGGAAGCCAAACAGTAAATAAAAGATATCCAATGAGCTGTGAAAATCTAAATGGAAAAAGACTTTTATGGACATAACCACATTCAACCATATATATATACACATATCAGATACACATAGCATACAGGTTAGGGACCGAATCCCTTTACCATAACTGTACAGTCAAGTCTTATTCAGTCGGTACAAAACAGAGACAAAAGGGTAAATCTGAAGCACCCCAAAAACGGCCTTGGCTTAAGCAGACTCGGAACCTCGAAGTGAGGCACAACGATTGGCTGGACAAAACATGAGCTTAACTCGACGCTTCTAGCTTTGGTCCGGTGCCTGGCCACCTACATACATATATAAACTGTGAGCTAGAGCCCAGTGAATAACAAATGTGTAAAGGGGTTAAGAATGAATGTCCTTTCAGTAATTACAACAGTCATTTGCATCAGTAGATCAGTTATTCAATCAGTAACTCATAGTTCATGTCATAACAGTCATTTACAAACTATAGCAGTCATATGTGGTACATCCAATAGCAGAATAGTACAGTAGGTCTTAATAGACCGAATAATAAGTTGATGGCCATCGAAACAGTATACAGTATTGGTTCCAAACATTGGAACTAACAGAGATCTCTGTAACAGTAGCAGTAACAGTAACAGTACAGTAGCAGTAACAGTAACAGTAACAGTAAGTTACTATGGATGCCACGAGTACAATTCATAAAATAGGACAAACATTCATTCAGTAAACAATGTCACTTTAGAAAGCAGTACAGTCAATCGTTCAGAAAATAATTATAATTGAACATATCTTTACAACATTGTTACTCACAGATTACTGGGCTATAGGCAAGCTAATCAGCGTCCCCGGGTGCCAACCCTACACAGTAGTAGAACGAATACACACTAAATTACACATTCGAGATTAATAACTTAGGCCCTATCTTGACTTGGTGTGGTTCTATAACATTATCCTCATTAAGATGCCTTAAACATGACCTAGGAATGCCTAGGATGGAATGAGGATGCAAAAAAATGCACTTAACAACATTTTCCAAACTTGCTGAAAACAGGGGTCCCGCTCGAGCGCGGTTTTCTTCGCTCGAGCGAGCTTACCGAAACAGAGAGGTCGCTCGAGCGTAGACTCCCTCGCTTGAGCAGTCTGTGAAAATGTGAAAAGTACTAGTTGCTGAAATTCTCCGCTCGATGCTCGCTCGAGCGTGAGACACAGTTCCTCGCTCGAGCGTAGGTCTCGTCGCTCGAGCGTGCGTCTGTACATGCAAAAACCTGAGAGCTTGCAATTTACGCTCAAGCCAGCATTTCGTCGCTCGAGCGGATCCCTGAATACAAAGGTGGTCGCTCGAGCGTGAAATCCTTTGCTCGAGCGTGGAAGCCAAAATCTGGGTTTTCCAAATTTGCTCCCAAAGCTCAAACCAAGAATCAAACATATCAAAACTCATCATTTTGGGCCAATTTTTGGAAAACACTTAGAAACCCATAATACAACATGTTTTAAAGATCATTTCATAAAATCAAGCCCAAAGGTGTGACAATTGAACACAATTTTTAATATAAACTTGAAGAACAATACAAAAACATAACATGCATGAGTTCTTATGAACTCTAATGCTCCAAAGTATGATCAAATGCAAGATTGAACTCAAAAACATGGTGAATTCTTGGATCACAACTAAAATATGAACATGCATGTGTGAATCCCATGAAAACAACTTCAAAATTTCCTTGATATGATTATGCATGTATGAATGAACTCTCAAATCAACACTTTAAGCTAATTCTTGACTCTAATCTCAAAATTTTCCATTAACCATGCATGAGACAACTTAAATTCACAATTAAGAGAATGAATTTCCTACCTTAAGTCTTGAATTCCAAGTGTAGAAGCCTAATCTCTCAAGTCCTTTTCAATTTCTTCTAAGTTCAAACAAGACTCTTGTTGAATTCAATTCCTCTTCCAATTCTCTCTCTCTCTCTCACGGTTTGGTCTTGAGGATGGAAAAGATGATGTATCAAATATGTGAAAAGAATTGGTCTTGAATCAACCCACTTAGTGGCAATTGTGTAAATAACCTATATTCAATTAATCTAGCATTATTTATTCTAATTTAATCATTCCAAATTGAATTTTAATTAAACCTACTATAAAATTCTATAAATCCTAATTAGCATATAACACTAATCAATTTCTGAATCGGTCGCCGATAAGGCTTTCAATTTGCAATTCGAAATTAAAACATGAACAGATCATTCAGTAACAAACAGATAAAAATGCATTCTAAACAACACACTAACACAAACAATTTAGGATTTCATCTTAATCAATTACTTATCATGAATTAACGCTAATCAGAGGTGAGGGTTGTCACAAAAGCTGTGAACATTCACATTGATTGAAAATATTTGGATAATCAAATTATTCCAAATGTTATTGGGTTGTTGTTTAGTGCTGTGAACATTCGCATGGATTGAAAATGCTTGGCCAATTCTGTTGTTGTTGTTGAACGATGTGAACATTCACATTGATTGAAAATGTTTGGGTAATTAGATATTAATGGTGTTGTTGTTCTATGTTGTGAATATTCACATGGATTGAAAATGTTTGGTCAATTCTGTTGTTGTTGTTATTGTTGAAAGATGTGAACATTCATATTGATTGAAAATGGTTGGATAATCAGATATAATTGCTCTTGTTGTTCTATGCTGTGAACATTTACATGGATTGAAAATGTTTGGCTAATGAATAGGGATATGTAGATTTTTTTCCCCCTTTTGTGAATGTTTGCCTTGTTAGTATTGTTGATTGTTAATGGTGATCCAATAAGTTGAACCTTCAATTCTTCATTATTTTTCATGAAAATGGCATGAAATACAGTCCCTGCAAATGTTGACACTATTATTCCCCCCCCTCTATCAAATTGTTGTTATTAACCGTAGTGAACATTCACATTTAAAGTTCCTTGTGTTAGATGTTATTGTGATATATAATTATGTTGTGAACATTCATTACCTGTGTAAATTAATTAGACACTTTGTGAATATTAACCACTGTGTCTAGAGGAAATATATCACTTTTGTTATCTCATGTTTCAAATTGTATTTCAATTTTGAGGTTGTTTGATAAGATTGCCATTGCATGATTGTAGTAAGAATGTGCATTGCCATACAAATTAGGACTGTAAATGTTCACAACATCATTTTATATGTTTGTGTTAACATCCACATGTTCTTGAATGTTGTTCATGGTTGTATAAAAAAACATTGATTTTTACACACTCACACAATATGTACATTGTGTTTGTGCTGACACAGTCAACATACACATCTATGTACAGATATGGATATTCACATCCATACACAAACTATGGTCATTCACACCTATGCACCCAACTGTGAACATGCACATCAGTGGCAATGCTGTGAATGTTTACATCTGTTCCACTATGCTAATCACATGAGCCTTGACTTAATTTTTTTTAAATGCTCCATTTTACAGATCTTGCACAGAAGAAAACCTCAAAGAGAAAAAGAGATGAGTACCATGTCAAGGAAGAAAGCCCACAAGCAAATACTAGCAGCAATGTTGACATGCGGCGTGTGAACTACAGATCTAACATGACCGGACTGGTGAAATTAATGAAAAGCACCAAATTCACACAAGCACAGCTTGGCTGCCTGCAACAAACACCTTTTTGGCATTTGTTAGATGCATTGAGAAACAGCGAGATCGACCTTGACAAATGCATGAAGTACGATGATGTTGTTGTGCATGTCCTACAAATGTACAAAGCTTCAAAAGATGCCTTTTACATTGGGGAGAAGAAGATGAACATACACGACAGCGACATCAAGCTGATTTTTGGTGTGGACTGTGGCATCAAGCCGATGGACATATCATATGGTGCGAAAGACTAGCATTATAAACAAAATGTGCAAAAATGTCAGCCGGTTGACTTCAAAATGGATACGCACCCTTTTGACCGAGGCATTGAAAGGCAAAAAGAAAGATGACAACGAAGAAGTTGTCCAACTAGTCTGCATGTATGCTTGCCAAAAACTTTTTTTCTCAACAAGCGGAGAGACAATAGGATAAGGCTACTACGCACATATGGTCCCATTGGAAAGTATGCAAGAATATGATTGGGCCAAGCAAATTAGAACAACGTTGACATCGTTCATTTCCCAAAACGACAAAAAACCGGCAAAAGTCACCGGTTGTGTCATGTTATTGATGGTAAGTACCCACGTTGTCAAATAATAACATTCACATGTCCTTCAGTGTTGTTCATCTAAGCCAACTGTGAACATTCACATCTATATCACTGATGTGAATGTCCATATGCACTTATGTTTCACAAATGTGAATGTTCACATCTACCACTGATATGAATGTTCATATTCACTCATGATATACTACTGTGAATGTTCACAAAAGTGCCACTGTTATTAATGTTCACATATGTTGAGATTACTATGCAAATGATAAATAACATATGTCTTTTTTGTTTTATTGAAGTATTGGTTGTGTGAGCACACAACCATCCTACAACCTCACAAGCCCAATGCTTTTCCTCGCTGTGTCAAGTGGGATCTGACTGCTTTACAAAAGAAGATGAAAACCACCTCTTTGGCTGATATTGGTTTTAATGAGGTAGGGCCTTCAACTACTGATCAAAACATTCACATTATTACACCACCCAAATATATACGTTAAGTAACATAATTTTTTCATTTTCAGGTTAATGCTGGCGAACTCTTTGCAACCCCAACAGAATTACAAAAGTTCAAGCGTAAAACATTGAAGGTGGAGCCTGAAATTTATGAACCAGCCACAACATCTCCCAAACTATCTGACATTAAGGAAGAACAACACAATGGCAGCAACTCCCAATTTTCTGGGGATGGAGTGGAGCTGAAGGATAGTAATGAGGACATTCACATTCTATTTAGCAGCCCACATGATGAGAGAGCTATTGTCATACCAAACACAAACCAACCTGATTTCATTGATGTGCTTATCAAAGAAAATCAGAAGGCTTGGAGCGTCATAAGGTAATGGGAAGCAAAGTACAAACACCTTCAATTCTCATGGGAATTAAGGGCAAGAGTCATAGCTGATCTTGAACATAAATTGTTCAAGCAGTCAAGCCCACCCAACATGAATGCCGAAATAAAAAAGTGCATGGAGCAGAAGGATGAAGAAATAAAACGTTTAACGCAGCTGGTCATCGACTTAGAACGCGAGAAAACAATTCTTGAGGACCTTTACGATGACCAGTCAATCCACATTGTCACACAGGCTATGGCACAGAAGCAACCCCCTAGCCCAATGCAACACAATCTCAGCCCACCTTCTAGAGTGAA
Organism: Camellia granthamiana; assembly: GCA_036172215.1. Lineage (NCBI taxonomy): Eukaryota > Viridiplantae > Streptophyta > Magnoliopsida > Ericales > Theaceae > Camellia > Camellia granthamiana. The sequence goes on along the minus strand of CM069915.1, from coordinate 52,414,233 downwards.
GCGTATAAAAGAAAAAGATCGAAAAGAACATCGTTTGCTTGACTTCTAGTACCCCGACTTACCTGGCCAAAAGCAGCCCCATACAGTCGAAATGGTTGAAAATGTGAACAAACACCCACCAACGAAGCACCCAAAAAAATTAACATTGACCAACAAGTTCAAAGTCTGGAGCAAGATGTCCAAACAAGACAAGCAAAAGGTCCAGGCTTTACAAAAGAGTGGAGGCGATGAGTAAGTGACTGTACAAACACCTAATGTCAACATTCATATTCCATACTTGTCAATATTTACCACTGTGCTTATTTGTTTGATTTGTTCAGATCTGTGCAATGTTAATATTCACATTGGTTTGTTTAAAATGCACAGGCTGCTTGTGTGGAAAGGAGACTCGAAGTCTACACATGTGTTTTTTTATGACATTGTAAACCTTATCAAGAAGGAATCGATACACAGCAATATATGCCATTACGAAGATGATTCACTCTTTATGCATATACGCACAGACACACACACACACACACACACACACACAAACACACAGCCATAGACACACATTGTTCATCCACCACAAAAAATATAATATGACCCTATGTTTGTGCAGCTCATAGATACATATGCCGAACTATAACATGAACAACAGGAGGTGGTTAACCCAACTTCAGAAGAAGCATCATTCATCTTCACGAGCATGTGTTTGGTAAAATCTATCATTCCAATTTTTCTAATGTGAATGTGAAACTTGACAGCCCATTAATTATTTGTCCAATGTGTACAGAAAGTGATACGAGAGTACCATCCTCGCAAAAGAAGTAAACACATTGATGCACATGTCAAAAACTACCAAGGAGAAAGATACCTACTATTCCCATTGCATCATGACTTCCACTGGACGATAGTTGTGTATGATGCTAAAAATAATTTGTGGAGGCATTACAACTCATTGCGCCCAAGGACAGGCATTCATGACCCGCATATTGACCAAGCACAGGAAGTTGTAAGTGGCTCTTTTTGAACACAAATATGACTTGTTGTCATGCGTTAAATGAATGTACACACACATATGTTTGTTGGTGCCTAATTTGAAATTCCCTACATAGAGGAAGCACATCGAGCATGTTGTGCGCGTTATTGGTGAGTCATCATCGCTATGCACTAAGTTAGCAGGCCAATATCCGTCACAACCAATCATATCAGTTGATGTCTGTCCTCAGCAGGGCGACGACTCGTAAGCCTCACTACATTTTTTACAAATCCTCCATAACCATTATGCAAACATACATGTCAACTACTAATCAAAACCATTTTGCATTTACAGAGTGGACTGCGGACCTGCAGTATGTTACATCATGCGGGCGCACATATACCATGAAGAAATTGTGGGCAGCCTCACTAGTTCAGAATGGTGTAGACTACTAGATTTGTTAGTACATAGTTTTTTGAATCATAAGAAATCAAAGCGTCATTAAAACCTATAGGTGGGGGGTGTCCACCTACAAACTAACCAACACTCAATATGAATGTTAATATCAAATGCTTTGACATTTTGACACAACAACTGATTGTAAAACAGTGATACAACATCTATTAATGGGAAAAAGCAACCTGTGAATTTTGATCTACCTTTGGTGTTGTTATGTTTTACATATGTGAATATTCACAGTTGCACCACTGATGTGAATGTTCATATTCACTTATGACATTCATACTGTCGTGTTCTTATGAGTGTAATTTATGCAATTGTTTGAACCCGATTGTTCTATAATACACATATTTTGTGCAGGAATGTACACTTCGTCTACATGACATCATTACAGATCACATACACGTGTGAACATTCACATTTGTTCTTGTTCATAACAGTTGTGAATGGTATTCTTCTCTGCCAAATGTGACCATTCACTTATGATATTCATATGCACTAATGTTTTACAGATGTGAATGTTCACAACTGCAACATTGATGTGAATGTTCATATTTACTTATGATATTCATACTGTTGTGTTGTGATGAGTATAATTTATGCGATGGTTTGAACCCGATTGTTCTATAGTACACATATTTTCTGCAGGAATGTATACATGACATCATTACGAATCACAAACACATGTGTGAATATTCACATTTGTTCTTGTTCATAACAGTTGTGAATGTTATTCTTCTCTGCTAAATGTGAACATTCACTTATGATATTCATATGCACTAATGTTTTTGTAGATGTGAATGTTTACAGTTGCAACACTGATGTGAATGTTCATATCCACTTATGATATTCATACTGCTGTGTTGTGATGAGCATAATTGATGTGATTTTTTGAACCCGATTTTTCTGTAATACACATACCTTGTGCAGGAATGTACACATTGTCTACATGACATCATTACGGATAACATACAGAGTGTGAATATTCACATTTGTATTCATGTCAACATTGACAACAATAATGTAAAAAAGTTCAACCCATGTGCAAGTTTTCACATAATATGATTCGTTTACGCAAGTGTGAATGTCCATATCCTGTATTCATCATTAAAACTTTAACAAAATATCAGTTAAGAAAAAGAAAAAACACAAATGAATTACTAAGTTTGCCAAACCATTATTCTGCTTGCCAACACAACGTAATCTTATTGAAACACAATGTTTGCCGACACAACCCAATCTTATTTCAAAAATCAATATAAAAATCCAATGTAAAACACAATGTTGAAATGAAAAATGTACATCCTAAATTGGCTCCTTGCATGATTTTCGGTTATGGCTCCCCAACTTATCACATCTCTCACACCTTATTTGCTTCAGTTTCTCACCCCTTGATGGGATCCTATTCTTTTTCGGCCTTCCGGGTAGTCCTTTCACAGTTAGCGGGTATATAGTAAAGTCCGTGGGATCAAAAGGCGGCTTTTCCACCGATGGTATAGGGAATATGGCACCCAAATAGGCTGCACGATATGTCTCTACATGAAAGTAATGTTCCACACAATCATTAAGATTATAACGGCTCTTCTGAATAGCAATCACAGCATGGTCACATGGGAATCCGTTGATTTGCCATTTGAAGCAAGAACATGTACGCCTTCCAATATCAACTGTAACAGATGGTATCGAATGAACTTCAAACACATCCTCAGTGGCTTTGCTAACTTGCCAAGATCTGCTGTCGTTGAATGAATCCATAAGCATTGTTTTGAATGTAGGACAAATAAGCTCATTCCATTTGTTTACTTGGTCACGCCGTGCAGACATTTGTCGTATCAACTGCGTACAAATTGTATCCACCATTTGAGTGATAGGAAGATTGCGTGCTTCTTTAATCCAATTATTAAATGACTCCGCCGCATCGGATGTTATCTCCCCGTAACGCATGCCCCTACACAACATCACAAACATTGTACAATATGAAATTTAATTTCTTCGAAACTGAATATGAAATTTCACATTGCCACAAAACATAATTGAAACTTCACATCGCTACCATTCTAAACTTGACAAATGGAATACATTAGGAAACTACTATTACCTGAAGTATGAATTTGCCCAGTGCTCAGGTGCCAAGTCCTTGAAAAAATTATGTGCTCATTGCTTACCCTCATCTTTTAATTTCGCAAGCTTTTCATGGAACCCTACCACAGTTGGCTCGTAAGCACAGTCACCCAAACTGCTAACTAGGTGATCCCTAAATCCATTATCAATTCCTTTCATCTGGTCTCTTAAATTGCTCTTCAAGTGTTGTAAGTAATAACCATGGTAAGTCGATGGGAATACCTTTGGCATAGCTTCTAACAGATCAAGATTACGACCCGAAATAAAAGTAATCTGGCGCTTACCATTAACAACCTTCCCAAGTTCGTGCAAAAACCACGACCAATTAGCCGTGGTCTCTGAATTAACAATCGCAAATGCAATAGGAAATAGACCTACAACACAACACCATTACACAACTGTTCACAATATTCCAAAGTGAATAGAAAACAATATAAAGGAAACAGGTCATGTGAATGTTTATATCTACATTGTCCTATTACTATTGTTATTTTTGGATTTGGGTTTGAAAAGATCAATGATGTAAACATTCACATTGACGTCCATTAACAATGTCATTGTTGATTGTTGATTTCATTGATGATGTGAACATTTACAATACTGTTCATTAATGGATAAACTGACATTAGTAGATACTGATGTGAACATGCACATCAGTGTATAATAAAGTAAATGTTCACATTACTGTCATTAGCAGACACAGGTGTGAACATTCACATCAGTATATACTAATGTAAATGTTCACATTACTGATAATTTCTCAATCACTCATATTTTTTTGTTGTTCACATCAATGTGTATTGATGTAAACATTGACACCAGTGTAAATGTGGAACACACTGTGTAATCGTCTGTCATATGTCCAGACTATGCTGCTCAATGTGAATATTTACATGAATAGATAACTAAAAAAAATACTGACCATTGTTTCCATCTTTCGCCGTTGCCGCAAGTAGCTGACCTTTGTACTTTCCTTTCAGGAATGTTCCATCTAGGAATAATAAAGGCCGACAAGAATTGAACCCAGAAATACATGCAGTGCATGACACAAAGAAACGACAAAACTGTTGACTACTCGCATCATAGTCAATATTGACATAACTCCCCGAATTGTAACGCATCACAGCATTCGAATACCACCGCAGCTGGTCAAACGATAATAAATAATCTCTATGAATAACAGCCTTTTCTTTCTCTACGCCCAACCATACCACGTGGTAACTCACATCAAGCCCATAATCCCTCTTCAAAATAGTCACCACCTTACACAGTCGAGTCAACGGCTTGTCCCTCACAATTTCAGATATGGTACTCGGCACCAAATCCGAACTAACTTGCGGATTCTTCAATGTTCGAACATCGGTACCACAACTATACACATCACTAAGCCTCTTGATGTAGAAAAAACCATTTGCTCGTTGTGTTCTACAATGTATAGCCCACAAGCAGCCTCTCTTCTCACGCATCGCACACACAGCAGTAACTCTTGTTGTCTCGTTCTTGACATACTTAAACTGAAACCTACATTGGATGGCATACTTACATAAAATATCACGAAATTCTTGTGCACCTCCAACAAACCGTTGTCCCGCATGCGTAATACCATTTTCCCAAGGGGCTGACAACAACACCTTCTCCTTATGGTGCAAAATCTCTGTAGTGCATCAATTTCTTCCTCAACCCCCATACGCAGCGACCCAGAGCTACTTGACTGACCAATATCACTTTTCAACTCAACAACAACTTCTACATATTGTACGCCCATTGATTTAGCAAGCAGTAACATGTTCTGAAATTCTTCCTCACTGTCCAAATCACACCTATTAATCTCAGGTAGTTTACAGAACAATGAAATAGAACCAGCAGACAACTCACCCTATTCTTCGCACAAACACTCCACCAAACGAGAATAACACAATGCGCGGGCAACATTTATCACAGTTGTTGTAACGCCCTAAAAAAAAATACATAAAACCCATCATACTTGACATACAACAATATAAGAGAAATAAATATCTTTCTATTTATCAGAGTAGTTCTTTCAAAAGTATTACATGTTGACAACAAAAGTAAAGGCCCTATGGTCTTACAACTTTCCAAGCCAACACTTGGTTACAAGAAATGAGTACTAACTCATATACATTTTAAGCCCTTGGCTTGAATTTACATGTAATACATCAAAGGAAAGCAAAACAACTAAAAAGTCTGCCTGCCTCTAGCCTCCCAAGCTATGTCCTTGGAGGTGGCATGCTATCTGTACTTGGGAATGATGTCCCATAGAAATATACTAAACCCCTTCTTTTGTAAAATAAAACCCCTTCTTTTGTAAAATTACATAAAACTTTCTCAAAATTACCCAACAACCCCCAACATATCAAAATGCTAAGATTTAAAGACAAAGCTCATAAGGAGGAGTAGGATATCCCTACCTCACAAGGTGAAACCCAACGAAGGAGATGAAGAAAATGAAGATGCTCCAAATCCCAAAATTTTCGGATCAAAGTGTAGCCCTCGACGATCAACACACTTTTTACAAAGGCCAAAGGGTGAGATTACTCTAACTAGATCAAACCCTAGAGAGAAGTGGAGGTTTTAGTGAGAGAAGCTCTCCAATGGCTGTTTTGAAAAGTAAGAGAGAGAAATGGAGTTGAAAAAGTGATTCAAAAAGCTAAATCTCGGAGTGATATACCAGTCGCTCCGCTCGAGCGTGGAACTCCCCGCTCGAGCGTCAGACACAGACTCACGCTCGAGCTTCAAAAGCGCCGCTCGAGCGTAGATTGCACACTTCCAGAAGTTTTGCAAACAAGGTCCCCGCTCGAGCGTCAAACTCCCCGCTCGAGCGGAGGAGCGAAGATAAAGGTTCACACTCGAGCGTCAAAACTCCCGCTCGAGCATCTGAAGACTTGCAGACAAAAGTATTGGGAGATGGAAAATAACGCTCGAGTGTCAAAACTCCCGCTCGAGCTGAGAAGTAACAACAAAGGGCCCGCTCGAGCTTCAAAAGCCCCGCTCGACCGTGAAGGCCAAAATCTGGGCATCAACTCTAGATTTCAAAACACAATCAACCTGTTTCAAACCTGCCCAACACATCCTATAACTCAAATACAAAGTACGAAAGGATGTAAACAAGATATAAACAACTGCTAACATCCCCGGAACCAAGTCCGGATCATTGTATAACAAGGGGTAAAACCCGGAATCGTTATAGTTGTACTTCAACCATATGTACACACCAACATCATAAAGGTATCCATCTTCTGTAAAAACACAACAATACAACAATGAACAGTAATCCAAAACGATATGAAAATTCACATTGTGCAAAAATTAGATGACTATGTGTATAGTTCAAGTGCTAAATCCATAATTTATATTAACAAGATGTGAACATCCACATTAATACATATACTTTGAATTATATCACCTACACAGAGCCTCATTAAGCAAACATGAAAGTAAAATGAGAACATCCACATTTTTCACGTAATTCACATTAACAAGATGTAAATATTTACATTGTTACATATACTCTGAATTATATCACCCACACAGAACCTTATTAAGCAAACATCAAAATAAAATGAGAACATTCACATTCTTCACATAATATTAATAAGATGTAAACATTCACATTGATACATATACTCTGAATTATATCATCCACACAGAGCCTCATTATGGATATATCAAAGTAAAATGAGAACTACACATTCTTCACATAATCTAAATGAACTCCCCTCCACAGAACCACGTAAAATGCATATAATTGAAAAAACAGAGCATCCGATCTATATCAATAAAAAAACAGAGCATCTGATCCATCATACAAATGAAAGCATAAACTGAACATGTATTCATAACTAAAATGATACTAACCTTAATCATATAATCCTACAATTGTCCAGTAACTCGAAAACAACTGATTTGAACTAGTTATATTCCAGAAAATGTGACAACCAAACATCTTCCAATTCGTCGTCTTCACTCGAAAATCACCGAACCAGACTACAACAGCAAGAATGAAACCCTAGCACATCGAAACCTTGGAACGAGCATGCAAAATAGAAATGTATCCGATTGAATTAGAATGATGATGAAAAGCGTAAAGATAGAAACTGTCAAAACTGAATCAACGAAGAAACAGGCAAAGTGATATGTATTAACACTGTATATATATATATATATATATAAGGGCATAATAGTTCAGGTAAAAATATAAAATTAGTAAAATGGATTTTATAGAATAAAAAGAAAAGTATATGAGACTAATCAAGTTATAATATTCGTTTGTAAACCTAATGGGTTATAATAACTCTAAAATAGATTTATCAATAAAAATCACATTTCTATTTCATCTAATTTTATACAATTTTTTCTTCTTTTGTTTTATCAAATCATTCTACAAATCGCCAACCAAAACAGCCTAACCCTCCGTTTGGGAAGTGGGTTGGCTTTTTGACTTTTTGGCTATTTTAGCCTGGCCTAAAAAGTTTGGTTTGGGAAAGGCTTTTTGACTTTTTTGACTTTTTTTGTGAGAGAAGAATGTAATGATTATGGGTTGGATGTGATGTTTTGTTTTTTATAACTAAAATAGCCTATTTTATCTTTTGTGACTAAAATAGTCAAAAAAAAGCCCCGTTTAGCTCTTGCCAAACGGACTCTGAGCATTGCGTTGCCACAGGAATCCAATATCACTCCGTTTTCCCTCAAAATTCATACATACACTCATCCTCGGTGACGCGCAAATACAGACCCGTAATATTAATCACAGCTCCAATGGCTTCAACTCCATCATCAGCTACAGAGGCAGAGGCAGAGACCAAACCCTTGTCAGTACTCTTTGTGTGCCTCGGCAACATCTGCAGAAGCCCAGCCGCTGAGGCTGTCTTCACTCACTTAGTCAACAAAAGGGGCCTCGATTCCAACTTCATCATTGATTCTGCCGGTACAATTGGTTACCATGAGGTACCCATTTTCTATACATAATAGCTATAACTATACATTGTTATTGTTCAATTATGTGTTGTGTGATATGGGTTTGCTTCCAATTGTTGTTGTTGATGTTTGGAAGGGTAATGAAGCAGACCCAAGAATGAGGGCTGCTGCTAAAAGGCGTGGAATTCATATAACTTCGATTTCGAGGCCAATTCGACCGGCTGATTTCAGAGATTTCGATCTCATTCTTGCAATGGACAAGAAAAACAGAGGTGAGCTTAGATAAATGAGGTGTATTAGATTATGGGTCTTGTTTAACATTTTGGATTCTCTGTTTTTTGGGTCTTGAATTGGATTGGATTGGATTGATTGTTTGTTCAATTGTTAGTGTTGTGTGTGTGACATTTGTATGAAGAAATTAGGGTTTGGGAAAGTAAATTAGCATAGAGATAAGTTAAGAGGGTTAGAAAGAAGTGGATAGATTGTCCAAAAATATCCCTTCTCTGTTAGTGGAAATTAATAGATGAATGGATGATTTGAATTGATACCAGTTTCAAAAATAAGAGTTTAATTTGGAAAAAATAAAAAATAAAAAATTCTAGGGTTTAATTTGTTGTACAGGTCAAACCTCGTGGTTATACTTTAACAAAAATGGATTGGATTTTTTGTTTTATGGTCTTGAATTGGATTAATTGTATGTTCAATTTTTTTTGTTGTTGGTGTTTTAAAATGTAGATGATATACTTGAAGCTCTGGAGAGGTGGAAGTTGAGAGGGAACTTAGCTGCTGATGCGCATAAAAAGGCTAGTAGAAGACGGGTGTTGCAGTGTAGTACAGTATAGTTTTGATGGTTGGTCTTATGCATACGTTGATAATGCAGGTTCGGTTAATGTGTTCATATTGTAAGAAGCATGATGAAAGTGAAGTTCCTGATCCTTACTATGGCGGACCACAAGGTTTTGAGAAGGTAATACTTTAACAAAAATGGTACATTGGTATGGTCTACGTAGTTTACTTCTGTAAAAGAACATTTCCATCTGGTGCATGCCAAATATTTCACAATTTTTTTATGATGTGAAGGTTTTGTTTCTAATTATATTTAGCACATTGTCTGCTCAACAATTTTAGCATAAAATTAGAAGAATTCATAAAAGCTTAACTTTAAGGTAAGAGACCTTTTTTGGGGAAGGGGAAAGATGGGACACCTTCGGCCGCTCATCCTCAGCCCTTAATTGCTGGCCACTGCATCACCTAACCCACCCTGTAAACCATCTTACCAGTAATGATTTCAAATATGAACCTGGAACAAGTGGCACCAGTTTTCTCAAATATAGTGGTTTTAAAAAAAAAAAAAAAAAATTACGTATGGGAAGATGTTGAGCAAAGATCTTAAAATTGTTCCCTTGCTGACTTTTTTTTTTTTTTGAAGGGTCAAGAAATGTGGCATGAGACTGGCTTTCGTCAATGTGTAGAGTACCGTGTCATGAAATTGTAAGGTTGATATGTATCTCACACTTTTGTCAGAGCATAGATTGGTCCTCAAATAAGATTGAATAAGTGTCATTGTTATAGAATTAGAAATTTGTTCATAAACATTTATCATATCATCATTGATGTTAAAGAGTAAATAAAATCATTTAGAAGGGGGGAAAACAGTAGGATACATTGTGGCAATGTATGAATATAAAAATTGAACCATTAATGAGGCAATATTATCTGTGTGCACTTAGCCATAAACAATTCTCTAGAATTTGAACTACTTTGAGCAAATTTCAAATCAGCCTCATTTATGTTATTCCAGCATTAGAATTTTTTTTTTCTTTTCTTTTCATCCAAGTTTCACTCAACATACACTTATACTTCAACAAAACTCAGTCTCCAAGCTTACATCAGCTATAACCACACGAGTAGTATATTACATTAGTCTAAGACCTAAACGAATGAACTAAGCTTAGTATTTTATGATTTTCGGTTTAAAACTGTTAAAAACAAGGCTGTGGGGTAAAAACTGAGATCCCCACTCAAAGTCAGCCTGAAAGGTGCTTGAGCTCGACTCTTATGCAGGTTGCTTGAGCAGGTGGCCTCTTGTGTGCTCTATAAAATATTACTTGTTCTTCAGAGTTATCCATCTTATCCACTTGCCCATGTGCTATTACCTATTTGATGATGCCATTTGTCTCTCTACTGCATTCATTTCTGATCTATCCTTTCAGTAATAGTCAAATTTTAGGCATAAACATATTTTCTTAACAGCCTGACATTTTGGGCACCAAAAGGATAAATTCCTCCCTTGTTTTGATGTGAAATTTCTCAATTGCTAGATTTAGTAACCATACTTGATAACCTTAGAGGAGTCCTGCCATGATTCAGAGTGATCTATACAGAGACTTACAAATATGTGATTTTAATGTTAAGATTTTAGAGTTGGCTCTATTGACTTGGACATTTTGGGCACAAAAAGGCTAAATTCTTCCCTTGTTTTCTTGTGAAATTTCTCAATTGCTTAATTTAGCTGCTATACTTGATAACCTTAAGAGGAGTTCTCTCCCAAGATTCATGAGTGATCAACACAGATCTTTGCAAATTTGTGGTTTTGATATTAAGATCTTAGAGTCGGCTCTATTGACTTCAAATTTTGATTTCTGCCACGTCATTTTCTATCCATTCAAAATGCAGAACACAAAAAATTATTTTTTGATGATACTCATTCCCATAAATCTCATCTCATGGCAGGTTCTCGATTTACTTGAAGATGCTTGTGAATCACTATTGGACAGCATTTTGGCAGAGAACAGTAACATTTCAGATTCTCAGAGCCTCGGTGGAAGCTGCTGATGGATTCAATTTTCAGGCTCCTGTTTCTGGAATGAATATTCATTACTGTGCTAATGCATGGAATGTGTCATCTGCTTCTTGGAACTTTAGGATGAATGGCCCAAGACTGTATCATATGATCTGTGTAAAAATAACCGAATTTGGTCCAAGATTTGAGTCATCATTGAACTTTCAAAAATTAGGCTTTCATTGAATCAAAATGCTCGTGTGGTCGAGGACAGATGCATCCTACTAAATTCTCTTATTGTGCTTGTTGAACCTAAGTTCCCCATCATGTCAAGAATCATTTTGGGGTTTTTTTCAAACCTTGGTGAATAATGATCTACAAGTTTATTGACTTGGCTAAGTAAAATAGGTATTTAAGGTACCTCTACCCAGGTGTCATTGAAACACCTAAGATTATCTTCACTGGTCTGCTAAACCATAAACAAGGTACCATTTCCAAAATATAGACACGCTTATTAACAAAATTGGTCTCCAACAGTTTCTTGTACGGTCGCCAAACTATAACATTTTCAAGTCTTGTGCTAAATTTGGTACAATATTTGATAATTCTCAAATCTTGGTACTATGATCTGAATACATACATAGTATTCGTTATCTGATTGACGTGATTTTTTACAGAGATAATATTCTCAACAAATCTTAAAATGTGAACAGTTTGAATTATTAAAAAAGAATGCAAAAGTAAACCTAATGGGCCGGACTAGACCGTGTAGTTCAAATGGTGAATTGGAGGCAAGCCACTGCCATTGTGAAAATATGAGACTCTCTCTCTACTTGTCTCATGATGTGATCTCACAAAAATCATTGAGGAAATTACAGCTCAGTGGGCTTTTGAAAAAATATTTACAAATATATAAAAAAGTTTAAAATTTTAATTATTAATGTTTATAAAGTTTACCACCGCAAATTATATATACATATATAATTTTACACCGAATTTCTATGTCCCTAATATCATTTCTATTTGGCATTATATGATTAAAGTACTAGAAATGACAATTTGCAACAAAATGCTCCAAAGCTGTATGTCAAATTATGTGGTCCAGTGACTACCATAGAGAATAGGCAAATGGAGTCGAAATGTCAATTCTATTGTTCACTAACAGAATCAAAATAGCATAACCAAATTCATAATTTTGTTATGGATTTAGACCAAAAAAATCATAGCTGCCCAGAGTTTAAGATCCAAAAGAAAGGCCTCTGACTTCCTCTCGTAGTCACTATTGGTAGTTCATGTCATTGGCTCTAGATACAAAAAAATTCAAAACTGATCTGCAATTTCTAATTTCATTCAGTGTTTGTATACATTTCCCCATCAAAATTCACAATTCACCATTCAACTTGTGCTTCGCGAGGCTCACAAAGGGAGGAAGAACATTACATAGAAAGAAGTTTAAAATCTAGGTGTTTTTAAAATCTAAACTTCACTGGAATTAAAAGCAAATACAGAACTCATTACCCTCCACCACATAAACCAGAAAAGAAACAGAGTTGAGGCCTTCAACATATTCCCATATCCTTGAGGAAGTTGAATTGTACATCGCAGGTGAATCCAAACCCATAAAATTTATAGGTCTCTTTCTTGTGAATGTGTTGTTCATTGAGTCTTCCAAAATAGGCTTAGCAAATATATCCCGTACAAACAAGAACCAAATCTTCATATTGAAATTCACCACCTACCTCTTCCTCTGCTTCTTCCACGACTCCCTCCTCTTCCTCTGCCTCTTCCACGACTCCCTCCTCTTCCTCGGCCTCCAAAACCTGATGATCTATCAGGCTTTAGCCCTAATGATTGCACTCCTCTCCTCTTTGGGTGTGGTTCTTCCTTGTCCTCCTCATCTTCCTTGTACTTCGCTGAGCTTCTAGAAACGAAGGAAATCTCTCTCGATCCTCCTGGTCCCACTTTAACATCATTTGAATTACGTGAATACCGTTGCTTGTTTGCCAGAGCAGCTACCCTTTCACCCAATGGAAGAGAGTCCTCCTTTGCAAGTGAGACACGGTTCCAGAATGCTTCTGCATGTCGCTCATCCTTTACTTCATACAATCTGCAGGTTTTATTAAAAAAAATTATATATTTAGAGGTTTTAGAACATCACTTTCATGAGATTCCTCATTTAACCAACCCACACACCACCCCCCCCCCCCCCCCCCAAAAAAAAAAAAAAAAAATGCAAACAGATGTAGGATCATAGGTTTTACATAAAATCCAAATGGTTGTAAACGTATAATGGATCTGGCTCATAGTATGTTAACTCTACATAAACCAGATATGAACATTCACCTTGGAACTTGTGATTTGCTTTTTGATTTTCTTTTGTCGTTGGTGTGATCATCTTCTGATGACGAGGATGCTGGTGATGCATCAGAATCGCTTAAATCCTGTTCATCATCTTCCATAACAGGCTCAAAATGTTCCTCAACCAAAGATGGTTGCTTCTTGGATGCCATAGGATGCAAAGCGAGATACTCTTGTGAAAATTCATCAACTTCAAAGTCCTGGATACAACCACCCAAAAGGACCAAAGTAAAATATCATGTGATATAACACTAAGGTTTTCTATGTATTCATATAATTACAAACACCTACATACAATAGTTATCATTCATTTCAAGGTTCTTGGCATTTACAGTTTTATTTATGTTCTTGATACTAGAAATGCTGGTGAAATGGTCACTAAGAAAGTGGTGGACAATAAAAATAAAAAATACATGTCACCTCTTTGAAACAATTATTAGTATTGTCTAATGATCCAAGTGACCAATTTACCATACCTTATTTTCAAAAATTGCTGCAAAACGTTCATCTTTAAGGTCATCACTTCTGAGTCCTTTCTTTTTCTTGGATGTTTTCTTAGCATCGGCGCCGTCTTCATCCTTCTTTTCATTTTCAGCTTCTTCATTTTCAAGAAGACGAGCTGCAAGTACCCGGTTAACTTTTGGCAGTTTCCTCTTTATCTGCAAGAGAAACCAAGGAATTAAAATATAAAATATAAAGAATAAAAAAATTCAGATCTTTTGTATATGAATTATGACATTAGTCATATAACATGAAAAGGAAACTGATAAATACATGGATCTCCCTCTCTCCCTTACCCTTTTATTGGCCAGAGTTGCACACTAGACAGAAATATCACTCTTTAAATTTGTGGTTAAGGTACACAAATACAATTGAAATTACGAAAGACAAATAATAAGAAATGAAACTTCAATCAACTGTTCAGTTGATGAGAAGCATAGGGACAGAGAAAATGTGTTTGATTTCAATTTTTTGAATTCAATTTTCTGAAAATTGAGTGTTTTTTTTTAGTGAATATTTTTAAAAATTTAAGCAATTTTTTAATATTTTTTAGATGTACCTTACTTAGATGTATTTAAAAAGTAAAATAATTGTAAAAAAAATATTTTAAAAAATCAATAAATACACAAAAATATATTGAATTTTTTTTTTTTTTTTTTTTGTATTTTTGGTATTTAGTGAATTTTTTAAATATTTTTTTTCACAAATACTATACTTTTTAAGTATATTTATGTTAGATGTATCTAAAAATTTAAAAAATTGCTTAAAATATTAAAAAAAATTCTGTGAAAACAAAAAAGCAAGGAAAACAAAAGGATTTAATTTTCTGAAAAGTGAATTCAGAAAACTCAAACCAAACAAAAAAGGGAAATTGGAACCTCAAATATTTGTTCCTATGCCGCCATTGCCAACATAATAATATCTCATTTTCATATAATTTCCTGTGCTTTTTGTGTGTGTGTGTGTGTGGGTTTTCTCAAACCAAATAGAACACCGAAAAGCATAAATTCGAACTGCTGAACCCAGGGTTAATATTTCTTTTGTCGTCATTAATATCGTCTACGAATTTAGTCACTTCTTGCTACCAAAGAAGACCCCTCTTCTCATATAGTTGCACAAAGCCCATATCTAACCTTAACTTATACTTGATAAAGTACAAAAAGGAATTTATCTTTACTCAACACACGATCATATCCTCAGTTGACAGAGATTGCAAAATAAAAATAAAAGCAAAATTAAATCAGAAACTTTCTAAAACTAAAGGCACCTCCGAATATCCCTCAAATTTACACCCTCATAGTAAGCAGACAGGTATCCTCAAATTAGCTCAAGTACAACTTTCAAGTATTCAAATCGATAGTATACAGCATTTCAGCAAGGTATTTAGAAAAAAAAGTGAGTTCAAATGCAGATAAAACTACTGACTTACCCAACAGGTTTCCTTTTCAACGAGTTTCCCTTTATCTTATTGAGTTTCAAAGTTATTCATTAGAATGACAATCTGCACTATGAATGAGATTCTCCAGTCTATGCAAAAAGCAACTTATTTTATGTTCACCCAGAATTATATATTGGTTGAATTGAGTAATGGTGTTTCACAATTAGCTTTTAGGGGAAATGTACATTATATGTATATATATAATAAATAAAAGATATGCATAATATTTTGAGGTGACGCACTGCTAGAAAAATGATATTCAAACATCAATGGTGCCACTGAGATCTACCATATTACTCTGATATATTATGAGTTCTGGTTTCTTAAACGTGAGTTTTTTCCCACATATATATATATATATATACATGAAATGAAAAATATTCTCAGGCTATATCGAGATAATCTTAATGTAAGAACATGAACACTTTATTCCTGACATCTTTCTCATCATTCACTGTGGTCTATAACTTTTTCAACAATCACATTATGTATTCATACTGCAAATCAATTTGTGTGGGCCAACAAGAAGTCAAGTCCCATCATCAACAGAAAGAGTTACACGAGCACAATATGAATTACTTCAGAAACTAGCAAGAATAGACTCTTAAACATGAACCAAATTCTATCCAATATTTTTCGAGTTCAGTTAAAGAGCAAACTCTTTTACTTTTCTGGTGTGTCTGTGTTTTGATACTGGTGTCACTACAACCAAAGAAGACCCTTTTTTTTTTTTTTGGGGGGGGGGGGCTTACGTGTTCATCTTCTAGGATCTCTGGCTGTGTTTATTTTTTCTAGCAGTGTCTTGTCTTTCTTTGTTTTTGTTCTCAAACACTGATTGTGTACATCTTTTCTTAATGAAATGAAATGTTCTTAACAAAAAGGGAGAATCATCAGATAAATGTGAAATTGATAAACTAATTGCAAATCAATGGAGTGCAAATGAAACACGTGCCTTGGTGCAAGTGAGGAGCCCAGAGGCACAATTCTCACTTGCATTAAATTGATTTGCAATTAGTTCCCCCATTTCCCATTTGTCTAATGTTCTGCCCAAAAAGAAGCTAAGTCAAAGTGATGAAGTAGCTATGGGCAAAATCAATAAGATATGAATTATGTAATTTCTTGTATTTATTAAGTTCCTGGTTCCTTAACCCAACCCAACCCAACCCCCAACATGTGCACAAACACAAGGTAGAAACAAACAAAACAAAACAAAAAGGAAAGAAAAAATGAATGAGGAAAGGAAAAACTACTACTGATACAAAACTAACCGTAATTCGAGAGGCGCGTCCAGCCTCCAGTTTCTCTTGTTTCCGCTGTTCTATATAAGCATCATAGGCAAATGGATCTGCCAGTGCTTGTGCCTGCAGAAGTAAACCAAAAGACATAATTATTGATAAACAAATTTGCCATTGGACTATTCCAGAAAGTTTTAATGGAATACCATTGACATGTTAAAACACCCACATTCCCAAATTACATTTTTAGGCCCTTCAGACCTTCCTGCCATTTGTCTACAGAATGTCATGCATGAGAATCATAAAACCTTACTAGAACTAATAATTAGGTAGTTAGCTATGAAGCCTATGATAGAAGGCCTATTCAAACCAACACCATATTATTATATAATTCATTCTTTGATTCCTCAAGACTGAAAAGTTCTGACCTTATTTTTTGTGCTTCTCAAAATAGATCAACTAACATATTTAAACTAGAAAGATTTCTGAATGACATAAAAGTATCTGAAGTTTAGAAAAAAGAGTGAAGTTCCATAGAAGGGCTACAAACTCAGCCTTGATATTTCTCTAAAATGCAGCATTAGTTCCCATATTAAAACCAAACATAGAACGAGGATCATCACCTTTTTATACAATCGGTAATCAATAAAGAAGCCATGCATGTAGGCTCTTAGAAGATTGGTTCCAATCAAATTTGTCAAATTCAACTTCTCAAGGTCTTCTTTTGTCAAAAATTTAAAATCATCATAAATAGTTGTTTGTGCACCCTCCTCCATCTCTTCCTACAGAAAAAAACAGAAGGTAACATTACCACCAGTAATAAAGATCCAACAGGACATATAAATCAAAGAAAGTCAATTACAATCATCCAATAATCACACCGTCAAGTTTTCCAAGTAAGAACACCACTTTGGCGCAGGTCCAAGGGCTGGTATGAAGTAAGATGGTATCTGGCTGCAGTCCAGAGCCAACAACATCAACCCACTTCCATTAAAGACACAAATATCATTTATCTTTCCAGCTGTTGGCTCAATGCTGGTCATGCTTTCTCCCTGAAAATATTAGAGAACTCAATAAAACCCTCAAAAATAAATCGTCTCAGCTAGGAATAAACTATAATTTACAATCAAGAATATCCATCAGATTTGGATAACCTAGAGTTGCAATGAATAAAATGAATATGGTTGCAATCCTTAGAAGTGTTGGTTTTTTTTCTCCTTTTCAATAGCCCACTTCATCACTTCAATTTCAATAGATTGAAGATAATTTCATGACATTACACATGACCAAAACAAACAATCAGAATAAAGAAACAGAGAATCTCAGATCCATAAACTAAAACAGGATACTAAATTGTTCTCACTACTCACATTTGAAAAAGTTGGAAATATTCCTTACCGTCTCAGGGTCCCAAATCCTGACAATATGATCATCAGTAGTAATTAACTTTGGTTGCTCAGAGTTAAGAGTTCGATGCCACTTAATATTTAAAATTGGGCTGCCATACCTATAAAACATTGGTAAGTTGCAAGAAGCAGCATGTTAAGAGCAAAGAGAAATGTTGGCCCATCAATGGATATGAAATTAGGAATATATAGAGACAATAACCAGCCTTTAGAGGTAACTCACATGTGATCCTTCACTCGCATTGGATGTGAAGAACGCAAGTCATAAATCAGTACCTGCATATTAAATAGCAAGAATGCATACATGGTTTCATACTAGAGATGATTAGTGGAGAAGAAAGTCGGACACAAAAACAATAAAATTATTAATAAAGAGGAAAACTACAATAAAAACTAATATAGGCTTATAGAACAAAGGATTTGTTCTATGCCAGATGACAATGCAAATTTGAAAATTTTATTTTATTAGTGCTAATTTTGAGAAATTTCTCCCAGATGCTTTCCACAGAGGAGAACAGAAGATAATGATATTGAACCTTCTCTAAGCCAATATTGCAACTGCCCCCCAGACTTGAGTACGCATGTCCTATGATCCCAACCCACCTTTCATCACCAATTTGAGTAATATCTTCCAAAGCAACATTATACAAGGGTCCTCAAAACTCCTTAGACATTCAAAAATGGTTAAATCTCCCATAAAAACTTCATTTATCTATGATGGAGACCATTCCCTCACCTGCTCTGGCTCCTCTCCAGTGAAAAAACCAACATATGTTTTCTGCTAATTTTTTGACTCCCTAAATGCTGATCTGAACCTCAATTTTGCAATTTTACCATGTTATGTCCCAAGATGTCTTGTCTTTATGCACTTATGATTTCCTATCTCCTTAAAAAATATAACCCTTATACAACCCTTTTAGGAAAGGGAACTACAGTTGGCGTATCATTTCTTCTTGGCCCCACAGAAAATAGACAGACAAATCAATCAGGCGACTTAAACCACTCCAAATCACAGAAGAAACTCAATACCATCAGAAAACTATGTTCCCTGATTACATCACATTGCATACATACAAATAAACACGCACTTGTACCCCCATTCACTATCACAGGGACACGGGTATGCATGTGGTGCTGAGGTGGATTCAATTTGTTGAATCCCTGTATGTCACAAAATGGCAAACACGTCCAAAATAATCACCATGGTCAGGTCCATTCATCATTAGTTTAAGGCTTTGTTATCAGAATCTTACGATTCGCAATTCGATTCACGATTCAATTCGCAATTTTTGCAAAATCGATACGAATCTATGAGTGAATCTATTTTGGAAGTGAATCTCTAGTGAATCGCACGATTCACAATCGATTCACCATTCGATTCACTTTTTACGATTCATGCAATTTTTGAAATTATTGTGTCTGACATATTTTCTACTCTTTTTCTCCCCCATCATTTTAGTGAAAATGACAAAATATAACTTTTAATAGCGTTTAATACCAAAATGACCAACATATATACATGATTTGTTATTATTTTAGTGATCATGGAGTTTTTAATAGGATCCAATCAGATTCAGTCAGACCCAACATATTTTTAACCCTTCTTCTCATTTTTTTTCCTTTTAAAAAATCATAATATATCTTCTAAAAATGTTTAAGATTAAAATTACAATATGAGTTATCTATTGTTATTTTATTAAATTGAATATAATTGAATATTACATGTGTGAGGTCAATTGTACCTTTGAAAATGTTTTAGACTTTAAAATAATAGATTCTAAATAATTCTTTCTTATTATTTGCTTACTGTTACTTAGAAAAGTATATATGCTTATTGTCTAAATATCAATATTGTTGTTAATTATTGTTACTTTGGAAATTGATAGTTTGTTTGGTTATTATCTTTATTAAGAATGATTGATAAGAAATATCTAAAAAAGAAAAAAGATAAGATGGTGATCTTACATAGGAACCTTTGTTAACTTTTTACCTATTAAACTACGTAATTATTATTCAAAATAACATTTTCATTAATTTAAGTCTAAATATTTCATATTCATAAGTTATATTTAACATCTAAATGTGTAAATATATGTTTTTAATTTAGAAAAAGTGACCGAATCTTCATTATTCACGATTCAATTCGATTCGCGATTCAGTACGAGGCCATTTCGATTCACGATACGAATCCCGATTTGACAACTATGGTTTAAGGTATCATCTATGTTACATGGACTCTTCTATTTCCCTCAAAGTACTTGTGTCCATCCGATATGACAAGGGTGTGGAATATCTGTCCTAAACCCATACACAATTTAGACACTTGGATCCTCCAACCTTGTACAATATTTGAAGAATAAGAAACTCACATTTGCTAGAAAATGAACATTTATAACCTCTTTCATAGATGAGAGACAAAAATTCCACATTTTTTCTATATCTTATTTAATCTCAAGTACATTTTTACATAATTTACATCATCTCATATGAGAATATTACATTGTATGTAATGTGTGTGTGTGTGTCCATAACGAGTTCACATATCCATATCCTAATTTGGATAATATCCGAATATCCTAAGATTTAAGTTTATGAAGGTCTAACACTTAGAGACACACCCATACACGATACTCATACCCGATTCCACATCACATGGGGTATCACGAAGTTTCTAAGCAATGGATTCGAAGGCATGAATATCTACACTTGTGAAAAATAAATATAACAGAAGGTAAAATCTTATAAGATATTCAATAAAACCCATAGTGAACTATCAAATAAGGCTGTATTCCATAGTGGAAAGTGTCCTCTCACTCCCCATGTCTATCTATATAACATCATCATGCAACAAGGTAAAAAGACCATCCTTCAGTGCTACACATCACTAATGGAGGCTACTAGGAAAGATACTATGCATACATACCTAACCTTAACTATTAGCAGGAAGTGACTGACTTCCCTCAAGCTTCAACCATTGCACCAGGCAGAGCACATTGCCAACAAGGGTACACAAAGATTTGAAGTATCCCTACATCACTATCATGAAACCGAAATACATCTATATATTTCAATTTTTACTGAATTTATAAATGCAATTTCCAGAATTACTATCAAGTACTAAACACTCATTTCCATTGCAACATTATTTCATATGTTATTATTGCAGACAAACTCTCACAACTGTTATTCTCCCACATGCAGTACTCCATTCACCAGCTATTTCCTTCCTAAACTGTTATACAGTTAGCTGCCATTTACAATTTTAAATTCCCAAAAAAACTGATTGTATTACATAACTTTTTACCAGCAGTTCCTAGAAATAGCAGTACTATATGGGCAATGATGGCATTATTAGTAAAAAATTAACAATAGTATAACAGAAACGCCATATTCACGTCTTTCCTTTGAAACTTCCCAGTTCCCACATGAATGGACGTTAATGTAAAATACCACCTAATACCTTTCCATTTCAATATTTCAGTAGCATAATCATGATTTATTATGTGAATTCAGAATTTTATAATTCTCCATCCGCAGATATTCCTGTTCATTTGTGTAATCAGAATTCTTCTGCACAAATTTTCCTGTTGCTCTACTAGTTTTGCTGTTAGATTCCACACTCCTTTTCCATCACTTCTAGAGCTACAAGGTTTCCTTGCTTTATATCTCTTAGATAAGAAGAAAAGCAACTCCGTGCTCTCTATTACAGATTCTAGTGGAAGAACAGTTTAGTCACATTCATTCACCCACTCAGAGAATTTAATCAGTACACCCCCCCCCCCCCCCCCCCCCCCGGTTGTGATAAGATTGATAAGTTTAAAGTTATGTAGCAAATATTGTTAGGATAATACAGAGAATATGATATAATTACAACCCATTGCCAAATGATGATTTAATCATACCTTTCCAGCACTACTTCCAACAGCCATGAAATAGCCTCCTTCTCCATCAAACTCTATTGCAGTAACCTCCTACGAATCCATAGATATTGTTAGAGCGTATTCTTAGTCACGGAAATTCATTATTGAAACCTAAAGCTTCCTCCTCCTCCACATGGTGGAAGATGGTTTCAAAAAAAAAAAGAAAAAAAGAAAAGAAAAGAGAACTCTGGCTTCCTTTCATTTGTTTTTTCAAAATTAATGAGGATGAAGACAAGATTAGGACATGCCAGAGGAAATTTAAATAAATGAACACTGATATCATAGAAAGACAATCAATACAACTTTAGCTTAAAGAACATGCCATCCATACAAGTACCCAGCAAGTGGTCAATAACATAGCATTCTTGAAAATATAAGCAACAAATTCAACTTCATCAAATTTGACCCTCAGGCAGAGTATTTGTGAAAACAATTTCACATGACAATGTCTTGCCCCATTTCCACAGATATCACTGAAATTTTGTATGAATGCTACCTGGTCAATATCACCAGCAGGCGCAACAGCATTTATCCTACCAACTGAAGATCTCACTCTCATGTCAAAGCATTCCACAGCACCGTCATCGCCACCACAAGCAACTAAACCGTGAACCCTTGCTGAATTAGAAAATAAGACTGTCTCAAAACTGGATAAGTGAAGGGAATCCCCAAAGCAAACAAACTTCTGATGACTTAGCACTACAGAAGGCATAAGTTACACCAACCTTCGAGTGACTATATTTAGGGCTGGGACTGTGTGTTAAGTGATGTGAGGAAACGTCCCTGTGAAATAAAATTTCAAATTTTTTAATCCCGAACATACAGTAGCTAATAAATCTGATTTAGAAATCAAATGGATTCTAAACGTTCCTACAACATACAAATATCAATGGAAAAAATATTAAGCATTTCCAAAATTGAATCTTATGTGACGATAGAAGGTGAGGCCATATCTGTGGTAAATACATTTTATAACAATACAAATATGCCTTCGTAACTCCCTAGGTAATTGGAAAAGAAGCAGATACATGACATGTGTTAGAATGTGTTAGGATATTTACTATTTGATTCTTATTCAGTATCTTTATTTGTTGTAATGGGCCTTTGTTTAGGCCTTTAACTTATGTTTCTGATTTAATATAAAAGGGTATGAGATACTACTCATACCTTAACTTTTCTCTTCTCAAAACTCACATGGTATCAGAGACACTCTAAAAATAAAGGGAAAAAAAAAAAAAAAAAAGAACCCTAGCCACCAACTTACAGCATTACCACCGCACCGCCACCCCCTTCAGGGGCTTCGCCAGCACCAGGCGCCCTTCCTACGGCTCCGACAACCTCAATCAATGCCACCTAGGGCTCCGACATCCCCAATCGACGCCATAACCCCAGTCGCAGCCACCGGCGCAGCCCCTAGGGCTTCAATAACACCCTAGGGCTCGCCGGAGCCTTTCTTCTCCAGCCCTGGTCTGTCGGCTAGCTCAGAGACCCAGGTGTATGCACTGACGTAACCTTGTCTGTCTTCGTCAACATCTGAATGCAACTCTTTTGTCTTCCTCTCTCTCTCTGTCTTCGTACTATATCCTCATGTAACTCTGTCTTCTTAATCTCTCTCTCTCTCTCTCTTCATAACTCTGTCTTCTTAATCTATCTCTCTGTCTTTGAAAAACAAAAACAAAAAAAAAGTCCTCTTAAAATTGTTCATTTTAATTTCATTGTTATATTCTTCCATCTTCCGGGTTGTGATTCACCCAGGGTTTGCTTGTGAGGGTTCTGTAACAAAGTCTTCATGGCGGAATTGACTAGTGAGTCTACTACTTCGGTGTTTGCTACTCAGGGCACGAGTCCTGTTTTGACTACTACTATGACCGATTCCCTCCACCCTGGCTAGAAAATCACCACCTCTCTCTTAATGGTCAGAACTATCTAGCGTGATCGCAGAGTTTGACTATATTTTTGAAGAGTAAAGGGAAGATGGATACGTTGATGGGGCGCGTTCAAGCTCACCAGTATCACCGATGCAAGTTATGATCAGTGGAAGATTACCAATTCTCTTATCATGGGTGGTTGATACACTCCATAGTTTCGGAGATTGGTGAGGGATACTTGTCTATGGACATAGCACAAGATATTTGGAAGGTTGTGGCCGCTACGTATTCCCGCAAAGGCAATTTCTCACAGACTTTTGAGTTGCAACGCTCCATTGACCGGTCCGTTCAGGGTGAGTTGACCATTCCCCAATATTTTACTTTCCTTAGCAATGGGTGGAAGAGACTTGATCATCTTCAGGACTACAAGCCTGTTTGTCCCACTGATTCTGCTGGCTACCAAAATTTTGTTAAACAAGTGCGGGTCTTCAAGTTTTTGGAAGGTTTGAATGTGTGAGTTTGATCTTGTTCGGAGTTGTGTGCTTGGTATGGATACACTTCCTTTTCTCCAAGAAGTGATTGCTTATATGCAGAATGAGGAGAGTCGTCGTTCTACTATGCTTTCGGCTGCTTCTTCTGATCGATCTGCTCTGGTTTCTACCCCCTCTTGAGATGGGGATCGTGGTTCCCGTCCTCCTTTCTGAGAAGGATACTCTTTTCTGTGATTTTGTCGTCGCCCTCCCCACACCCGTGAGACTTGTTGGAAATTGCATAGGCAACCATCTAAAGGTCGTAGAGACCATTCTGGTTCTCGAGAGGGTCGCTTCGGTCAGTCTCAAGGCCGAGGGCCCAATGCCTGAGCCCATCATTCTAATAGAGTTAAGCCACAGTCTACAGCTCCAGTTGATCTATTTGCTGGTATCTCTGGGTTTTCTACTTCTGAGTTGGAGCTCTTTCGCCACTTGCTAGACCGTCGGGCATCTAGTTTATCTTCAGGTAACATTGCCCATTCAGATAACTTAGCTTCTTCTACAAATGCTTTCCTCTCTCATCAAACGTTGCCTTTGGATTATCGATTCTGCTGCTTCCGACCACATGTCTGGGTCTTCTGATTTATTCTCCGCGTATGCCCCTTCTTTAGGCCAGGATAAAGTTCGTATTACTGATGGTACCATTTCTTCTATGTTCTGGGAAAGGTTTAATTCATGTCACTGCTTCTCTTCCTCTATTTTCTGTCCTACATGTTCCTAATTTTAGTGTTAATCTTTTATCTTTGAGTCGTATTACTCAGGACTTAAATTGTAGTGTAACCTTTTTTCCTGATCGTCAACTTGGCAAACAACACAGAGCTTCTTTTGCTCCTTTTATTAATAAAAGTTTAGTTCCTTTTTTTTTGATTCCTTCTGATGTATGGGATCTCTCTCGTTTTGTGTCTTTAAAGGGTCAAAGATGATTTGTCACCTTTATTGATGATTGTTCTAGGACCACCTGGGTGTATCATATGAAGGACAAATGTGAGGTTTTTTTTTTCTGTGTTTCAAAATTTCCACAAACTGATTTGCCCTCAGTTTGGGGCAGTTGTCAAAATTATGCATTTTGATAATGGGGGGGAATACATTGACTCTGGCTTTGCCAGCTATTTTGTCACTCATGGTATTATTCACCAAACTTCTTGTACCAATATCCCTCAACAGAATCGTATTGCTAAGCGTAAAAACCGGCATCTTCTTGATATTGCGCGTTGTTTGTCCTTTGAAATGCAGGTTCCTCAATCATGTTAGGGGGAAGCCATTCTCACTGCCGCCTTCCTCATCAATCGTCTCCCTACTCAGGTTCTTCACAAACAAACTCCTCTTTAGGTTTTGTTCGGATTCCAATCTTTTGTCTTCTCTATTCCTCCCAAAACCTTTGGGTGTGTGTGCTTTGTTCATAAACATTCTCGTACTCGTAGTAAGTTGGATCCTCGATCTCTTCGGTGTGTCTTCTTGGGTTACTCCGCCACCCAAAAGTGCTACAAGTGTTATCATCCACCCTCTCGGAGATGGTTTGTCTCTATGGCTGTGTCTTTCTTTGAATCTCAGTCCTACTTCTTGTCCTCCCCGGTGTCCCAGTCATCTCTTCAGGGAGAGCCTCCGTGTGAAGTGACTCCTGTATCACTACCATCCGCTATTGAGACTCTTGTATCACTACTATCAGTCATTGAGATTGTTGAGACTATTATTACTAGTGACCCACCAATTGAGAATGTTAACTCTCAATCTGCTGTAAAAGACGGCACAGTGTATGTCAGGGATAAGGATAGACAAAAAGTTACTTGGGTACAAGAGACCAATTCGGATTCTCCATTGCTATCTTCTCTTTCTGATGAGTGTCCAGAATCCTCTCCTTCTGATGAATCTCCAGATAACTCAATCCTTTCTGAATTTTCTGATCTAGATGTTCCCATTGCTAAAAGGAAGAGGGTTAGGTCTTGTACTCAACATCTTATTTCTCATTTTGTCTTCTATACTAATCTGTCTTCTTCCTATAAAATTTTTCTGACTAAAGTTTCTTTTGTGAGTCTTCCTTCTAATTTTTAGGATGCTCTTTCTACTCCTGAATAGAAGCATGCCATGATGGAGGAGATGAGAGCTCTTGCTAAAAATGGCACTTAGGAATTGGCCGAGTTACCTAAGGGTAAACGACCTGTTGGATGTAAGTGGATGTACACCGTGAAGCACAAAGACGATGGTTCAATTGAACGTTATAAGGCCAGATTGGTAGCCAAGGACTTTACTCAGACTTATGGAGTAGACTAATAGGAAACATTTGCACCGTTGCTAAGATGAACTCTGTCAGAATCATTCTCTCCCTTGCCTCTAATCTCAACTGGCCTCTCCATCAATTTGATGTGAAAAATGCTTTCCTCCATGGAGATCTGGAAGAAGAAGTGTACATGGACATTCCCCCAGGCTTTGAGGATGTTAAAACCAAAGGAAAAGTGTGCCGATTACGCAAGTCACTTTATGGTCTTAAGCAGTCTCCTAGGACTTGGTTTGAGAGATTTACTTAGGCCATGCTGAGATATGGTTTCAAACAGAGTCAAGCTGATCATACTTTGTTTGTGAAACACTCCTCACATAGTAAGACGATAGCTCTTATTGTCTATGTAGATGATATTGTACTCATAGGGAGATGATGTTGAGGAGGTTCCTCGGTTAAAGGAGTATTTGGCTAATGAATTTGAGATCAAAGACTTAGGCAGCTTGAAGTACTTTCTAGGCATTGAGGTTGCTCGGTCCAAAGATGGCATCTTCATCTGTCAACGAAAGTATGTGCTTGATTTACTAAAAGAAACAGGAATGCTTGGAAGTAAAGCCTGTGATACACCACTAGAGCCAGGACTAAAGCTTAGTGAGGGTCAAGAAGGCGAGCCTATAGACAAGGGGAGACACCAAAGACTAGTGAGTAAGCTTATTTACCTATCTCATTTGCGTCCTGACATTGCTATTGCAGTGAGTATGCTCAGTCAGTTTATGCATGCTCTACGTGCAACTCACTTGGAGGCGGTTATGTGAATTCTGAAGTACTTGAAATCTTCTCTGCGAAAATGTTTTTATTTCTCAAAGAATGGTCATCTTAGTGTGGAGGCATATACAGATGCTGATTGGGCTGGATTAGTAACGGATAGAAAATCCACCTCTGGCTCTTGTACCTTTGTCGGAGGAAATCTAATTACTTGGAGAAGTAAGAAACAAAATGTTATTGTGAGGTCTAGTGCAAAGGCCGAATTCAGAGCTATGGCTCAAGGTGTGTGTGAGTTTTTATGGATTAGATTGTTCTTGCGGGATTTGGAGATTCATCAGACAGCGTCTATGAGGCTATACTGTGACAATAAGGCCGCCATCAATATTATAGCCCACAATCCGGTTCAGCATGATAGGACCAAGCATGTGGAGATTGATCGGCATTTTATCAAGGAAAAGCTTACTAGTAGCACTATATGTACGCCATTCGTGCGGTCTGGGGTTCAACTGGCTGATGTTCTTACCAAAAGATTAGGGACTAAACCATTCCGTGGCATTCTCAACAAGCTAGGCATGAGAGATATCTTCGCACCAGCTTGAAGAGGAGTGTTAGAATGTGTTAGGATATTTACTATTTGATTCTTATTTAGTATCTTTATTTGTTGTAATGGGCTTTATTTAGGCCTTAACTTATGTTTCTGATTTAATATAAAAGGGTATGAGATACCACTCATACTTTCAACTTTTCTCTTCTCAAAACTCACAACATGAGCACTAGCATCTAATACAATGGCCTCAAAGAAACCGAATTGTCATTTAATCAAAACTGCATCAACATGCATTAGCACATTGGACCCCATCAAGGAAAGCAATAAGGAAAGGGGTGGAAAATGCTGAAGTTGTTTTCCATCATCACACAAAGGTCAATCTAAGTTCACAAGTCCTCCATTGGAAAGTTGAACTGAAGATGCATAACCGTGGATACTTTTGACAACTTCCTATCCACTAAATACAGTTGATCTGGTTTAGCATGAAAACATGGTCTCTCAAATTGTGATATGTCCAGTAAAGTTCAGATGTCCCAGTTGCAATTTTATATTCTAGGAAACAAACGAGAGTGTCTCAAAAAATTTGTTTTCCTAGAAGATGCCAGATATAAATGAAAAGAATTATACTAGCAAACATTAGACTGCTATAATAATGACAGAGGTCATGGAATTATACTAACAAACATTAGACCACCATAATGATAAAAGAGAACAACCAAAAACCTGTTCCAAATTTATTCTGTATAGATCTGGAGAAGAGGCAGCACAAAACAAGTCACAAGACCAAGAATCATATGCAATATCCCTTCCCATCCTGTTAAAAAAGTGACACAGATACACAGGTTAAATTGACACCCATACAAAAAATGAAAATAAGTTACAGGTAGAAAAGCAGAATGCATCCATTCCAGACACCAGGTTACATCATAACAGATAATCATTCTCTGATGTTTTAGTAAATGTAACCTGAAGAATTCAGTCAGGTAACTTCTTTTTTTTTTTGGTAAAATACAGACCGTTCATAATTTCAATAAATAGGGATAGTACAAACCAAGGTTGTTAAAATTGAGATCCTAGGTAGGATCATTGGAAGGGACTTGTGATTGGATTGAGGATCGTAAGATTCTACTTTTAACGTAAAATAAAATGATAAATTATCTATAATGATAATGTATGTTAAATAATTATAAAATCATTGAAGAAAAATGATTAATTTAATATAATGCATCTTTTATGTTGTCATAAATTAAAAGAGATGTTTGGAGAAAGAATTTATAATCAAATTTCTTATATACATAAATATATAAGAAATAAATAAAAAGATTTTTTTTTGTAGGATCGGGATCGTAGTGCGATTCTACACGATTTTTTATGACTAAGATCGTAGTCACTTCAAGATCCTACTAAATTTAAGATTCTAGTGCGATATGAATCGTTTAGCCCAACTAGAATCGTAGAATCTTAAGATCCTACGGTCCAGATCGAGATTCTGCTAACTATGGTAGAAACAATTGTTACAACAAACAGATGGGAAGATGAGGCAGCATTTCTGATACCCTTACCAAACTTACCCATGTCATTCATGTCATTACAGGTAATCTAGGGAAGCAAGAGAACCCATGCAACACATTTGTTCAAAACTAGTATAATTGCTAAAATAAGACAATCAAAAAGCAAATAAGAATGAAGTCCAGTTCTAAAAGATTCATTTTGGGAGAATTCCTTCTAATCATGTGTAGATATTTTCAAAATCCACGGTAAGGTCATAAAAGCAAGCCTCAAGAAAGGCTAACAATGACAATAAATCAGAGGCAGATTGTTTATACTATTCAACTCAACACAACAAGCCTTAATCGTAATTACTTGGCATCAGCTACATGAATTCATTTTCTCCAATTGGCTCTGTTAAAAACCCATCTCGGATATATTGTTCATAAACAATTAAGCCAAGTTTGGGGTATGTAAAAAAAGCCAAAAAGCCAAAAAGTTACTTAAAAAGTTAAAAAGTTAACACTATTCACCAAAAGTCAACAATTACGGCTGCACAACTCCCAATCCTAATTTTTCTCTACAAACCAATTTTTACAATTTTTTATTACACATTTTTTCATGACAAGTCAAAAAGTTAACCCAAACATTCATATTTTTTCCCTCAACTTTTTAGTCCAAAAAGAAAAAAAAGTGCACTTATTTAGGACACCCCAAACAACCCCACGTATTTTTCAAAAACTAGTATAAAGCAGAAGAGAGCATAAAATCTAAGGTTCAACAGTACCATGTAGATGGTTCAAAAATCCAAGACATTGACGTTATTAAATTGAGCCTGAAAAAGGGCTCACAAAAGCAGCTGCAGTTTCTAGACAAGTAATTCTCAGTAAAATGTGCCAGAAAGCAGAGGTTCAACTTGTATTTATATTGCCAATAAATTATCAAAATATTGGCCATATCTCACATAATACCAACAACAAAGACTGCCTCTTCAAGCAATAATGACTCCCATATTTTGCATGCAGACAAACAAATTAAACATATTCATTGACAAAGGAAAAAGAAAGACCTTGGAATCCGCAAGCTATAGTGACTCCCATATTTTGCATGTAGACAAACAGACCGATCAGCACATAGAAATGCAATCTTTGAGTAGTCATCGGCCAACACCTATTCAAGCAACAATACACTTGATCACCATTGTCTAAACACAAAAGGTAAAAAACAATATAAATAAACTACTTTTCTCTAGCACCATGACTCGTGAAAGTTTGAAATATATTTTGGACTCAAATATGAAATTGCAACTAAACCTGCAACTAAAAATAACAAAAAGTCTTGCAAAAGTTTCAATCCAAATTGCAAGAAGTTGTATCATTACCATAAAACTCTCTTGGGCAATATAAAATCATTGTTACCAAATTTTATGCATTTTTTACCACAATGCTACATATTTTTTAGAACCACAAAGTCATAAAATACATCTTGCAAAACCATACATTCTCCTAAAATCTTGTTGTGTTGTTGGTCATTGACACATTCCACGTGGTCAAACATGCCACAGGAAAAAAGTACCTGAAAGTTAATTATCTCTGAAATTAAGTGTCTCTCAAACTTCAATGATAGTTCCCTCAACTCGTATACTTTGACTTGTGGTGGGTAAATACCTGAAATCCAAGTGTAAAAAAGCATGATGGATACAAATAGGACAATCGAACAAGTAATGTGAAAACACATCATCTATATAACAGAAATACAAATTTATAGTTTCAGCACCTGAAGCAATAACATACTCCCCATCAGGAGTTGCCTTGATTCTACTTGTTGCTGTTTCAAATCTCAAATCCTGGATCAAATCCACCCTTTGCAGATAGTCTGGCATGATAAGAAAAACAATTAAGTCATAAAGGGGAAAATAACACAAAAGGTTGCAGTTTCCTTTTATAGGCATTTAGATAAGAAGGCCTTTTTAAGTCTTTAGAAAATCAGGGGTTTTTTAATTTTTGTTAGGCCTTCTAACAAAGATCAAGTGTGGTGTACCTAAACTTGGGAACTTGGACGTTGCCTAATGCTGTTTTTGGTTGGGGGATTTGAAAAGGAAAATGGAAAAGGTCGGTGAAATATGAATAAAATATGCCTACATTTCATCTAGTTTCACGCACATTTTTCATTTTCCTTTCCAAATCACTTCCCAAATCACTCAACCAAACACAGCATAAAGGAACCCAAATCCCTCAACCAAACACAGCGGACAGCGTAAAGGAAGGGCTGACCTTGGTTTACATTTGATAAGCACTTAATTTATTTGGGAAGCAAAACCTAGTACAACTTAAAAAGAAAAACCAAAAAACTGCTAAAATATAAATGACACACTGGAACAAAATCCATATAAATAGATAATTAATAATTATGCTGCCCATTGAAATCTATCAGCCATGGAAAACAAATTCGAACCCTTTCTAATAATATCATAGCAAGGCATTCAAAATCCCTAGCATAAGCTTGACAATAATTCTAATTCTAGTGCGATTATGCTATCTATCCAAATTCTAACAATCACTTTTCTTATTGCCTCCATCAATATATACATAACTGACTAATATTTTTATTACATTTTACATGTGAATTGGTTGTCACAAAATAAAAAATTTAAAATAATAATAATAATAATAATAATAATAATAATAATTCACATAGCTACAAGCTTATAAGCAAGGGAAAGAGAAGAGGAGTAAAAAATTGTGGTACCTTCGTCTTTGCGAAGGGCTCTAAGTTTCTTAGGAGCAAGCCAGGTGGCCAAAGAACGGTTTTGGGAAGTAACAGAGTACATCTTGACCCCATTGATGGAGGTCGACTTCAAGTTACCTCCCTCGTATGACATCTTTCGATGCTTCCTCAAACACAAAAAATGGTTTTAGATAGAGAAAGTTCTAGGTGTGTGTAATAGCATATAGAGACAAAGAGAGACAGAGAGAGAGAGAGAGAGAGAGTTTTATCAGAAACACAGTTAGACTACGGTGGTGTTGGGCGGCAGTGACGGAGGAGCGGTGGTGGTGGCTCGGTGCAGAGAGAGAGAGACTGCTTCGGCGGTTGAGGCAGAGAGAGAGAGAGAGAGGAGGGAGGTTAGGTTAGGGCAAATCGCGGGGGAGAAACGGAAAATAATTAATTAAAAAAAAAAATCTAGGATATCATAAACGACGTCGTTTTGTGTTAAATTGTTTAACCTTTTTGTTGGCCTTTTTAACTTTATTTTTTTAATGATTTTTTAATTTTTTTATAAGGTGAAAAAAATAATATATAAATATATTTTTATTAAAAAAAATACGAAATTTAAATCATTAGATATATGACAATAAATCATTTAATAAAATATATTCAAATATAAAAAAATAATTTGTTTAGAATGATTTTTTAAATGAATGAATAATTATAATAAAAAATATATAATTGACTAATGTCTATGATATAATATTTTTGTTTTGTGGTTTTTTTTTGCTTTCTAAACTAGAAAAACTTGAAGCCAAACCAACTTGAATGATTGGTTTGAATTAGCAATTTAATAGGTTTCACATAAATCATTTTTAGTTACGAAAATTATTAAAGAATTTATGAGAATTTGGGATTGCAAATCATAGAAAGCTACTAGAGTTTTCACCTAATTACTTAGGACCCACGCTCCAATTTTTTTTCTTTTTGTCTTTTTGAGCACCCTCCATAATTCAATATCTACCCTTTGAAACCCGAAATGAAATTTACTGAATGTTGCTAGTAGATTGTTTCCATTATGCTGTGTTTGGTTAAAAGATTTGGAGAGGGAATTGAAAAGGGAAAGGGAAGAGGTGTGTGAAATTAGGTGAAATGTAGGTATATTTTATTCACATTTCACCAAACTTTTTCATTTTCATTTCCAAATTTCTCTTTAAATCCTCTAACCAAACACAGCGTTAAGCAAACAATGATGTAAATTGTAATATTATGATGGGTTTGAGAGGCACGTAGAATCCACACCTCTCCGTGCTATTGATGCTTTAGTCGGATAGATTGTTCAATTCACTTAATGATTTGAACATTAGAGAAGTCATTTTCTTTATGAGCCGCTTGGTACATTTTCTAGTAGTGGCCATTTCTTTTTATTATTGTTACTATTATGATTATTTTATGTAAACAAGCACTAAATATTATTTAAAAGGAGAATTTTTTTTTTTTTTTTAAGTTCTTGATATTAAGATTTTATTATTGACGTATAATATTTTCATAATAATTTAAGATCCCACAATATTTTCACAGAGAAAATTCGATTTAAAGAAATTTCGTCCGACTTAGAGAAATTTCAGTCCTAACATAAAAAATTTTCTTTGATTTTACAGAGAAATTTTGAAATTTCGCTGGTATGATCACGGAGAAATTTCATCGAGGGACCTTACTTAATAAAAAAAATATATCTTGAATCTCTTATACTACACAAAGTTGAAAAGGAATTTTTTTATATCTAGAACATGTGTTTTTTGATTGTCATTGGGTGCAAAGGGTGTGGAGAGGGTCTACGTTGGGGCTTGATTTTAGTATTGGCTCACCTGTGTCTTTCTTTCAGTGGTTTAAGGAGTTGGTTGAACAAGTAAAGGATGATAAAATTATCACTCACTTTAGTAGCCATTCTCTGGTCATATGGCTGCAAAGGAATAGTGTTGTATTCAATCAGAGCTTTCAAACTATTGAAAGCAAGCACAATTGAGGAAGCAAAGACATTATCTGTTTTGGTTATTAATAATGCATGTCATGGATCATCTATACACACTGATAATGTGTTTACAGTAGAAGATAAACAATCTAAGTTGTGTGTTTTGCTGAATGTTCAGGTGCCTAGGAATGAGGTGGAATCATGGACATTGATGGATCATGGAAATCATCTAATCAAAGGGCGGGAATAGTGTGGATTTGTTTGGATAACAAGAACCAAACAATCAATCAAAAAGCAATAGTGATGCATCTACTTCAAACTCCATTGGCGGTTGAAGCAACAGAATGCTTGGAAGCTATTAGACGGGCAATGAACAATGAGATGAAATGTGTAACAGTTCAAACGGATTGCCAAGTTATGGTGAGAATGCTCCGAAATAAGGGAATTGAGGTAGATTGGCAGATTGCTACTATTATTTATATATTATGCAAAGTGTTTGAACTATTTTTGTATTAGTAAGGTAGGAAAATATGTAATTCAACCAGCACATGAGCTGGCAAATGATGTAATTAAGTTTTAAGTAATATAATATGGTTTATAGTCCTCAAAAAAAAAAAAAAAAAACCTATCTCAAAAGATCCACTTATAGCCTGAGAGACAGAAAAACACGTTAACAGCTGGAGGGGTTTGTCTAGTTTCGGCAGTTGAGATTTGGGTGGTTCAAATGGTTTTAGGGTTTGGATCAACTAGGTAATTAGGCGGAGTGGAAAGGGCCTAGAACAGAAGAGAGCAGGGAAGAGTGAGGGAGTGATGGGAATAGGGTTTCGAGTGGTGGACGAGGATGAGAAAAGGTCAAGGGGGTAGTGGAGTGGTTATTGACAGTGGAGGCTAGAGTTATGGAGAAAGAAAAGAGAAGAAAGAGAGACGAGGACATTTTCAAAAATTGAAGGAACATTTACGTAGTTTCTGAAAAGTTAATCATCTTGAATTTAGAATAACAATGGCGATAGATTTCAATTTTCATTTTGAAATAAACTACAAGAGTGTCCACTGGTTTGCCATTAGATAAATTTGGTCACTCATCAACTAGTTCAAAATATAACAGCCATCATTGCCCACTCTTTTGGTTGTAAATTCTCAATCTTCAGTTAAAAAGTCAATGATACTTTGACATCAATCAGAATTAAAGCATAAAGAAAACTAAATACAATATGAACAACATATAAGTATTTCTAATGCTAATGTATGTCCATCAATTGGAATATTACTTATGTATCCCACACTAAAAAATCCCATGTGAGTCAAAATCTAATACTCCCGATCACCGAAACGAAAAGTCTCTCCCGGGTTAAACATTACACATCATCCATATTATGATCATTGTCGTTGTCGCCTTCATAATATTCATCATCTCTCTGGATTTGCTTGTCTTGTGTGTGTTCTAAACCCAAAAAAAAAAAAAAAAAGTTCAATTAAGATTAAGCATTGTCTGCTGGATGCAACTAAACGAAAATGCACATGCAAACAAGTATGCCCAGAGGTGTGTAGTGTAATTGTTGAAGTTCCAACTTACGATCGACACGTTCATCTGGATTCTGCTCATCTTCGTCAAAATCAGGAATATAGAAGTCTGGTGGAACCTGCAACATATAAAACATTGTTTTTCAGTCCACTAATATTATGAATCTATTTGACAAACATTAGACAAATTTGGTATTTGGGCCAGGTAAAAAAAAATTAGCTTATATTTCATGCACATTTTAAGGTTCTTCAATACAAGTATCATACCATTCAGATTAAAGCTATAATCGAAGTTTGAAAACCAGAAAGTTCATCAACTTGGAAAGGCACTATAGCTCACAGCTCACTGGCTTAACCGTCTGGCTCTAGGTTTGAACAGTGATGCCATGCTGATGTCAAAGATATCTAATGGTGGATATATATCAAAACAAATGAAATAATGAAGGTAGAATATGGAGCTGATCATGAAAGAAGTGCATGAATTTCATGAAGACTATTGAAGTACGGGCATAATGGAATCAAATTAGAAAATATTACAGATATTCAGGTGGATGAGAAGATTGGACTTTCCACAAGCTGCAGATCCATCACTGGATCGGAAACTAATGAAATTCAACACTTGGCAACTTTTACTTTCAATTGAAGATTCATTTAAATAACCCTTTATATCAGATGATTTAGATAAGAGATTTTTAAGATGAAATGCACCAACAAGCTGTATGAACGGTTTTTGAAGTGGTTTTGGAGCATTCATTGCTGGCTTGTTATTTACAAACCTATGCTATTTACCTCTTGCAATTGCACACTTGGAGCATGTTGAATGCAACGAAGATTCTCCAACACCTGCGTTTTAATCATACTAAGATATGACTTGCTATTTAAGTTCTCCTGCACAATCAACAAAATAAAAATATCAAAACAAAGATGAAATATATATCAGTATATAGTATTTGGCGAAAAATTGGTACAACAGAGATTTTGATGCATCAGGGGCAATGGAATTAGAAATAAAAGAAAAGAAAATAGTACATACTATGTGCCCATTAGGAATCCTCAACGAAAAATCTGGGGCAAAATATTTGACATACTCATTCTCTGGGATCTCTGCAAGAAAATTTTCAAACTGCCATATAAAGTCGCATGAAGAACTTAATGAACCATATTTTCAATAATTACAAAGGCATTCACATCACAGACCCCTTCTATAAAAGCTGAAATAAGAATTCTTTACAAAAACACACAGTCGTACTATAGAAGTTCTAGGAACAGAAGAGAAGAGGCCAAAACCTTAAAAAGAAGATTTTGTAGCAATAAATAAGTTTTAAAACGAATGACCATGTCAATGGATCTTGTATCTCTATAAGCCACTTCTGTTTATTGATAAAGATGATGTCTATCACATGCACAGCAGACAATTGGCATTTGAAACGTTAATCCTTATAAACCTCATAAATAAAAAAAAATAAAGATATCCAAAAGAAGATTAACAGCAGATCATAACAGATTTTTGGGAAGTTCTTAATTGGTTTAGCCAAGAAATACCTCAATCTGAAAGTGTTTGGCAGGTGCCAGCAATTCATATTCTGGCTTTAAGTATGTAATAGGCTCAACATTTTGGGAAAGATTTCAAATTTAATTTTTATATTTTTTCTAAACTGTAGAGCTATAGTGAGTTCAAACTTGGTAACATAAAACCACTTTTCAACTTTTCCAAACAGCACCCATTTGTTGTGATCTTGATCACACAGCATCAAAGGACACAAAATCTGATAATCTGTTAATATATCCTAGTTTGCTGTTGAATGTCTCCCACAAATGCTTGCTGATTCTGAACTGAAATGCAAAAATTGCATTTCTAAGAACCCATATGGGCTCAATTGGATATAGAATTAATTAGTGTTAACTAATTATATGAAATAACTGCCAGTTCACATAATGCACTACCATATTATTCTCTAATTCTAATATTTGAATATATGCGAGCATACTTTTCAAACTCCCATATATTTAACCAAAGACAAGATATTCAAAGTAATGAAATAATAAGGAAAGAGAAAAAAACAATAAACAATTTCAGAGTTTCTTTTTAAGTTTTTGAAAAATAAATAAATATACCACCTAAGCTCAAATAGGTACAAAAATAACAAGTATGTAGGAATTCAAATGAAATATACAAATTTCCTTTATTTTATTTTTTCCTCTTTTTGACACCAAAATACAGGGAGCAACCCAAGTACATGTGAGGTATGTACAACATGGAGAAAAGTATAATTCTCCTCAATCAAAGCATCATCAGTGTTGCATATGAAAGAAAAACAAACACACTAACCTGGACAGTCTTGCATGAATACAAATTACATATTTTCTCCAAAAAGCTCAACATCTCAAAATACTTTAGACCTTGACTAATAGAACTCAAATTGCATTGTTGCATATCATGATATTATAGAAAACAAGAAATAAAATACAAAGAGCCAATGCTAGCATACCATTGGGGAGTTCTGTATCTAGAAGAACTCCGGTTTCAAAAGTCCAGCATCTAGCAACATTCTCCTTCGTGTATCCCCCACCTCCCGTTACCTGCAGATATAAATATATCTCAATTATGTATAACATATGGCACAAATACCGAAACCCAAGCAGAATAGTTCAAATCATGCACATACCAATAAGGGCAAATTGAATTTCTTGACAAACTTCACACATTCAGCATGTCCTGCAAAAATCATCACAATAAATTCAATAATAACACTATAAAATATCACAGCCACTGCACATTAACTAAACACCTTATAAACATCCTCACAAAAGAATAAGCAAGAGAATGCACTGTAATTTGCAAATTATTAAGAAGTTCAAAGAAAAAAAATTGTTTCAATTACAGGTAGACTAGCACCATCAATGGAGAGGTTAAAGCACCCCAAGCGGTCCCCGGCAAGTGAATCTGCCCCACATTGGAGAACTATCACTCCTGGCAAATATGTTTCCACAACCTTGGCAATGATCTGCGCAACGGAGAGCGAGCAGAAAAGTTTACCCTTGATGCTATCAAACCATAAACAAAATAAAGAACTAGCAGTCCTGAATTTGTGTTTAGTAATGACTTACTGCTTTAAAAAGCCGAGTAAAGCTGGTGTCATCTATCCCATCCTTGAGTGGGACATTTATGGCATAAAATTTTCCTTCTCTTTCTCCTATTTCCTTCAGAAAAACATTGCATGAATAGCACTCCCAATTTTGACTGGAAGTAGAACTTAACAATAGATAGTAAACACATTTTAAATAACAAAAGTTCTAATTAACTGAATACCTTTAGGACCCAGTATCCTAGATTAAGACACTCTTGTAATAACAATTCAACATTATTTGGGAGAAGAAAAACATTTGGAATAATAGGTCGCTTTGAGAGGGAGAATAAGTGTGCATGATTCAACAGTAGTATTACATGGCGAGCACAAAAGCTACATTTCCAGCATACCATGCTTCAATCAGGATACGCAATAAAAGTTACAATAGATTGTAGAAACCTTTTAAATAACAGAAAATATCTAATAAACTGAAAACCTTTAGGACCCCAGTTTCCTAAACTAAGTCACTTTTGTAATACCAATTCAACATTGATAAGGAGAAGAAACATATTTGGTATAATAGGTTGGTAAAAGGTGTCATTTGACAGGGAGAAATCCTCTCATCCTTTCCTAATTCCCTTACAAAGATTCCCATCATAGGGATACAAGTTTAACTCATGATAAATAAACAATTGTCACTGTCACTGCTAAGAAATAACATATAAAAACCGGAGAAAAGTACCTTAACATCACCTGTTCCAGGAAAGAATAAATCTCCATACTTGTGAAAACTAACAGTCATCACCCTGTAATTTTGAAATTCACCAAAATCATTGAATTCTGAAGAAGGACATGGCAATTTATTTTAGAAGTCAATTTCACGTGAATCACTTCAGAAATTCCCTTTTACAGAGAGATTCTAAAGAAAAAGGCAAAATTAAATCACACACAGAACAATCCTACAAACCAAATAAGAAATTTATCTTATATATTTTTAATGGATCAAACAACAATCTCTGCTCATAATGGTTGGAACTTGGGAGTATCATCAAAATAAATATCTTTGTCACCTATCAACTAAACCATCTAGATTAACTCACAAATAATGCCATGTTTGGAGGTATTATTTTTTGAAAGGACACAATAGTTCTGCTGTGTAAACAAAATATTTACCATAAGAAGTGATCATGACAAGGATCAGCTGGCAAATTGTAAGCTACAAATTTTAGCTAATAGTCTCAAGGTTGAAGATGCAATCATGCACACATTGTTTAGCACAAGAATTGCACTTTTTAATTGCTTAGATCAACTCAATCAAATAACAATACCACATTGATGCATCTTCATTTTTTAAGTAGTCAGATCTTTTAATTTATCCAAAAAAAAAGTAGTCAGATCTTTTATCCAATTACAGCAAGTTAGGGGATGTTCTCATTTTTGTCATATTTTATTAAGTCTAAAGTTTCCAACACGAGTCGGGTAGAGAAGAAAGATTCATGTAGCCGACCCCCATTTGATGGGTCTTAAGGCTTGGTTTGGTTTGGTTTTCCAACACCATTACCAGTCCATGCCTGAACAGCTTTATAATCATACAAACACACATTGTTAGTGCTAGGACTAGCATAGGTTGGCAATTCCATGATTGTTTATGTACAACCTGAGGTAGGAACTTTAACCAGGACCTTTGGAAGCACATTGGACTACCTACAAGTTTCCAACACCATTACCACCGCATCCCTGAACAGCTTGATAATCATACAAATACACATTGTTAGTGCTAGGACTAGCATAGATTGGCAGTTCCATGATTGTTTGTGTACAACCTGAGGTAGGAACTTTAACCATGAATGTTGGAAGCACATTGGACTACCTACAAAACCTTGAAAGCTTGAAGTGCTATAAGTAAACTTCTTGGCATGGAAGAAGTGCTATGGGAGAGCTTCATCGGCATGGAGAAAGCTTTGGACAAGACGAGGGCCAAAAAGACCACGAAGAATGGGCACCACAACCCATACGATTAGCTTGGTCTGGTCAACTGGCAACTAAACCATATAAGTTGGTTGAAGAAGGTAGGTCCATAGCTGGTTTGTCATACCCACGAGTTGGGTCGGCCAAACTACACAAGTTGGCTGACCAAAGTGGAATCTAATACTGAATTTCCAGCAATCAAAGGTTGATCTGACCAAACTGGAAACCCGAGAACAATGTTTGGCCAGCTAAACTAGGCTCAATTTGGAAAAACAACTATAGGGACCGTGTCTATACATACCCCAACATTTTCAATTGGAGTTTTTTGATGAAAGGAAGACACCTAGAGAGTTTATATCTCTCCTGTACCCTCACAAACACTTTTTGAGTGTTATTCTATTATTGGATAATGGAGAGTGAGAATAATTTTCAACCTTCAACACAAGTTGTGGAAGCGATTGCTCCAAGAAGTCTCGAAATTCTTGTGCTTGTGAAAGATATAAACCTCATCCACTTAGTGTAGTTCGTACAATAATTATATCACACACTACAGTTTGTCTCACGTAAAGGCATGTGGGCTTGTGGGAATCGGTTTCCTTCTCGCAGTTCATTTCATGGGTTTTAATTTAGTGAAGTGTTAAGTTTGAGATTTGGACGTTTGTGATTTTGGGTGGGCTTAAACCCATTGTATTGTTGTATGTGAAACAGGTTTAGGATGGAATAATGCAGGTAAGGTACGTTCGGAGTGGATGTAGGCAAATAACCAAACCTCTATAAAATCTTGTGGTCATCTATAAACTTCATGAGTTTTACATTGTTTTATATCTTTCCATGTTATTGAGATGAACATGATTAATGCATAAATTTGCCATGAATGTTTGTGAACTTTAAGTGCATGATGCATCAGTGGTACTCTTATGCTATGTTACATGGACTCTTTTACTTTCCTAGTGTACTCATGTCTACCAAATATACAAAGCGTAAGAGTGTGGGATATGTGTTCAATAACTTTACACACTTGAATCCTCTACTTTTATATAATGTTTGAAAAAGAAGACACTCACATTTGCAAGTAAATAAACATTTGTAGCTTCTTGCAAGAAATGGGAGATATAAATTCCATATTTCTCTAAATCTCATTTAATTTGAAATACAATTCTAAATAATTTACATGTTATCCAATAATATTATACAATATGCAATATATATAAGTGATTGAAACAAGTTCCCATACTTATACCCAACTTTCAGATGTATATCCCAATATCATAAAATTTAAGTTTAGGAAAAACGATGCTTGGACACGCAGCTGCATAGAATACTTGAATCCAAATCCATGTAACATAGCTCTAATGTGAAAAGTAAAATATTATGATTGAGAACAAGTGTGATGATTAAGCACTAATTGGTCTATAATTTGAATTGAAGACATAATAAATTTAAAATTTTGCATACCTTGGGTTTGGGAAATAAATCGGAGAAAACAAATTGTTCTACCCAACCAAACACTTAACTTGTGAGTGAAAAAGTAGCATATCAAATTCAACAGAAGCACATAAAAAGTCGAAATAGGCTCAATGCAAGACAATAAAGGCAAGTTAGGAAGAGAGATTGAAATAACGCCTAAAAATTTAGGTTGCCCTATTCAACGCGCTCCCCCTTCAAGAACACATTCACACTCATTGTGTGTGTGTGTGCGCGCGCGCGCGCGCGTGTGTGTGTGTGTGAGAGAGAGAGAGAGAGAGAGTTGTCATTACCTGTCTGTAAAATAGAACGCTTCTTCAACACCATCACCATGATGCACATCTATATCAATGTATAGAACGCGTGGATGATATTTTAGAAGCTCCAAAATCCCCAAAACCAAGTCATTGATGTAACAAAAACCAGATGCCTCACACTTCTTGGCGTGATGTAGTCCACCAGCCCAATTTATGGCAATGTCACAAAGCCGATTGTTCAATCTGCGTGCAGCATCTGCCAAAAAACTTCAATCCCTAGTCAAGGTAAACTTAATGCCACTCAATTTTAAATTACAATACTATTTGAGCATACTTTACCTATAGTTCCACCAGCATAAATTTGACAGAACTCGAACAGGTTTTCAAAGACAGGGCAATCTTCTCCAAGATTATCTGAAAAGGTGAGGTGGACAAACAAAACTTGACATTATTTGATAGTCAATAAGACTGAATATTAAACCAGCATAGCGCCAAACTCATCACTTGGTCCGATCCACCCAAGTAATAGCACATTAATTCAGAAGCAGTGATGAAAGAA
Organism: Camellia granthamiana; assembly: GCA_036172215.1. Taxonomy (NCBI): domain Eukaryota; kingdom Viridiplantae; phylum Streptophyta; class Magnoliopsida; order Ericales; family Theaceae; genus Camellia; species Camellia granthamiana. The sequence goes on along the minus strand of CM069915.1, from coordinate 52,371,192 downwards.
CTAAAAATTATCAGCAGAATCATAGCGAATAATTATTGCAGTCAGTCACTCAGGTATGGTAATCACACCCCCAATTTAATAATTTTCACACCAGTAATTTGTCACGAAAGATTAGCCACAAGTTATCCACTCAGTCAACTTTCATTTCCACCTAAACTTCACCAAGTTCTTAAAGTACATACCTTGATGCAAAATAACTAAGACAGTCATTCTTTCACACAACTAGGTGGCAAACCCTTACAAAAATTCTCATAATATGCTTAAAAAAACAGTAAATGAAAGAGTTTGGCACACATAAAAACAATCAGGTTCTACAAACTAACTCATACATCTTGCCAATTCATTCGAGAACAAGTGTTGAGTGTCAGGGGTAATCCGGTGCAAGAACTCAACATAATCAGCTGAATGAAACTGCGCAAGCTCGACTGGATACGCTTTATGAGGCCTCTGCGTTGTACAGCAATAACAACCCAAGTTACCAATTTATACAAACGACCAAAATTGAATATGCAACAATAATGAATTTCCAAACATAACACAATACTGACATAAATTTCCATCTTCTTGTGGAGGTCATAGGAGAGGACAAGATGGTGAGTCATACAAAGCCGATGCGGCTTCATCGGATGGTTCGGCCCAAAGTACACACTTCCAACGTCCCCTGCCAATAACACTCATCTCCATAGTCATACTCCCCATAAAAATTAAAACCCAAATCATATATATACACGAAAGCTAGGGTTTCTGATTGTAATTGTGAATTTCCGGGAAAGTAGAGTGGAAAGTCAAGAGACTCGAAATCAAAACCCAAAGATAAGAAAAGTATGTGTGTGGATACACTCGAATGTGACGAAAATTGAAATGGTGAATCGAAATCAAGAGAACCGAACCGTCATAGAAGTAGGCGATTCTGTCCTTGGATCGCATTTTAGCTGCAGGAACACCGGAGGAGAACGACTGAGTATAATTAAGATCGAATCGTGTGTGAAAGATTTCGCCGCCGGAACCACCGTCGCCGCCGCCAGAGTTCTCCCAAAGCTGCTGCTGCCGCTGCCGCTGCCGCTGCTGAGTTTGTGTGCGAAACCCAGGAAATAGAAGAGTTGAGAGCGCAGATATATATAGTAGTCCAGACGAACAGTCGGTTTTGATAAGGCTGGCGAGAGAAATTAGAGAATTAGGATTAAAAAAAATAATAATGTGGTTTCAGTTTTCTAAAAATTCAATTTTTTGTTTTTTGTATTTATTTTTATTTTTATTTTTAGTGAATATTTTTAAAATTTTAATTTATTTTTTTATTTTTTTACATGCATGTTATCTAGATGTATTTAAAATAGTAAAATATTTATAAAAAAATATTTTAAAAAATTAATAAATATACAAAAATATGAAAATGTATAGAATTTATATATTTTTTTTATATTTTTTGGTATTTAGTGTATTTTTTTTAAAATTTTTTTTATAAATATTATACTTTTTAAGTGTATTTATGTTTGGTGTATCTAAAAAATTTTTTAAAAAATGTTTAAAATATTAAAAAAATTCGTTAAAAACATTACAATACGAAAAATAAAAAAAATAGAATTTTCTAAAAACTGGAACCAAACCAGCTAAATAATTCTAGATATCTAAAAATTCTATAAAGTTTTTACTAAATGTCTTCTATATGATGTGAGACTCACACAATGTGAATTTTATGTGGGTTCTACATTCATGTGAGATATTTAGTAAAATTTTTAAGATTTTTAGTATTTTTGTTAAAAAAATAAAAAAAAAAAACTAATTATGATTTCTCACTTTAATTGATTAAAGAAAAAAAGAAACAAGCAAACTAAAAAAAAAAAAGAATTTTCACTATTTTGTTAATATGAATAAAAATTAAAAGAAGATGATGGTTTTTTTTTTTTTTTTTTTTTTTTTAAACTTTGCATTTAGATAGGTAATTTAAGTATTATGAAAATTTTAAGGAAATTGAAGGGTGGATTTCAACTTTTTTTAAAAAAATAAATCACTCTGTTTTATTTTCATTTTCAAAATTCACTTTTCATAAAATTTTACTTTTTCATTTTTCATTTTTTTTTCCTTGAATTTTTTTAATATTTTAAGTAATTTTCTTTAATTTTTAGACAAACCTAATATAAATACACTTAAAAATTATAATATTTATAAAATTAAATTTTAAAAAATTCACTAAATACCAAAAATAAAAAATAAAAAGAAAATTCAATACATTTTTCATTTTTTTTGTGTATTTATTAATTTTTTAAAATATTTTTTCACAAATATTTTACTATTTAGATATATCTAAGTAAAGAGCATCTAAAAAAGTTTTAAAAAAATTGCTTAAAGTTTTAAAAATATTCACTAAAAACAAAAGAACACGAAAAATAAAAAAACTCAATTTCCAGAAAATTGAATTTAGAAAATTGAAACCAAACACACTGAATTATATTATTTTCACTCGTAATTAAAATTCATTCCCCATTAATTTGTAATTGTTTTCTCCCAAGTTCTCATGTATTTTTCATTTTTTTAGTGTAATTTTTTCTTTTATTTTTTATACTTCAAAATTGTAAACAATTGCAATAAGATGGGAAATCACCCACTTCAAAATCCCTCATCTATCTTCTCCAACCTCTTCTCTTTTCTTAGATCCTAGTTGGCCCTCTCCTTGAAATCTTAATCGATTGTCAATCACTACCTTACCTTTTCTATTGTCGCTAGCTGTTCTCTTACCTCTTTTATTGTCAACCCTTCACTCACCATCATTTACAACCACCAATGTCTCTCTCACCCTTATTGGTTATCTCCTATAGGCTCTTTTGCCTTCCCTCAACCTTTACAACACTCTCCATCATCCCAATATCTGCAAACTAGATTCCTTACCTCGTTTATTTCAAATATCTCCATACATGATGGTGACAACAAGTGGATATTTAGTTTTTGCAATTTGATTTTTGTTGTATTTGGTTTTTGTTTAAGGAGATGATATGCTCTGGATCCTTTTTTCAATTTTATTCTTCACATGATGTGAAGAAGAAATAGGCAGTATAGTCTAGTGCTCTACTCCTAATAGACTGTGACGCCCCAAATCTACACTATTGGTTGTAGTCAAGGGAAAGTCACTAATGAGTCATATGGTCAATAACCAAGTAAGATCCCAGATCGTCAGAGGAGTCAAATTAGCCTCCCTTTTAAGTCCAGCTTTCTTAGGTAGCACACTACCTTTTTGACAAATCTTAAGAGGTATTGACACAAGGTCTCATAAGCAACGTTAGGGGTTATATTGGTGTTAGAATATAAGTACATAATAACCACGAATATCCTTAATTACAAAACCTCGTTCCATTACATTACATCCCAAAAGAAAATTTAAACCTTCATATGAGCCTTACAAAATATCAAAAGGGAAATTTCTAACTTTTCTAAGATAGCCAAATGTCTTTGAAGGTTTCCAGCTCGTCGTCTCCAGCTATAAGCTCCTCTTCGGCACCTGGCATAATACGCCGTAAGCTTTGAATGCCCAGTAAACGCACACACACCCCGTTCCTTTTTCCCAGTCCAATACACAATCACAAATATGACAACAAGTAATGAAGCATGATATTCAACTAAACAAACAAAGGGTTACAATGTTAGATGTTAGTAAACTAGAAATCCCCCAAAGAGACTTCGTCCTCCCAACTACAAGAATCGGACGCGGATTATTCGGTATGCCCTCTCTTTTGCTGCTTTGTTGCAGACCTTACCTCGGATGCCTACCAACGGTTATGTACCGCGTAGTGCCAACCACAGGGCCTCAAAAGAGATGGTAAAATCGGGCCTTGCCCATTCCCTCCTTACACCAAACCACCTAAGGTCCGAATACAACCGCTCTGTTCAAAGGTTCCGAACAACTACTTGCGCAAGACTGTAACTTTCAAAAGGGAACACACCTCACCAAACAATTCAATTGGGACATAAATTTATCTCATAATAATACTCATGTGATCGAGACCCCATCAGCCACCCCACTAAGTTTCCGTTTAGATTAATGTTTTAAGTTAGTTAGTACAAACAAGTAACTAGAATAAATTTGCATAAGTGTAAGCATCATTAAAGGGCTAAAATATAAGATATACAACCATGGAAAGTGTGATATCATATTAAGACACATTCATATATATTAACAAGCATATTCATGAACACAATAGCATGAAATACCAATGCCAAACAGAAATTTCAGATTTAGTACCCGTTAAAGATTAAAATCGAAAAGGTTGTTTCAGATTTTTCCCGAACTTGGCCTTCCTATGGTTTGAAGAGAATTTAATCTAGTTTCCAGAACATATTTCAGAAATGGGATAGCTTTTCTAGATTTTTAGTTATTTAAGAAACACTCTAGCGATGTCCAGATTCGTCGACCGTTACGAAAATCGGATTTTCTTACAAACTGCTCACTCTTTTTCAATGAAACCAATTTTCCTTGAAAACTAACTTCTTAAGGAAGACTTTGGCATGAAAATGAGGTTCAGAAGATTTTTCTACTTTTTTCTATAATTTTTGAAAGTTGGCTGTAAAAACAAATTTTTAATACACAATACTCAAAACAAGAAGATTTGTGAGGAAAGAGATCCACTAAGGGAAATTTTTCATTTCTTTTGTGTGATGAAAATATGCTAAATAATATATATTAAACTCAGAAATTTATCTTGAAGGTGTGCCTTTGGAAAGTTTGAGAGATCGGTATGAAAAAGATAGTTTTGTACCGAATAAGGGGAACTACAAGAAGAGTAGAATCATGGCTCAACTCTTTTCATTTTTAACACAAGAAAATCACTAAAACATGTCTGAAAACAATGTTTAGAACCCTTAAGAGCATGTATTTGAAAAAGGAGAATAAAAGAGAGGGTTGTGTTGTAGCTTACTTGCTAGGCTAGGCCAAGTTGAACAAGATTGCTCTCCTCTTCCTTCCTCTCTCTCTCAAGACTTTTCTCTTGCTCTCATTTCCCTCCTCTAGGCCGAATGTAGGTGTGTATGTGTGTGTTGTTTGTGTATGCTATGCTAAGAGGGTGGTTGTATATATAGGCAAATTTGGTGTGAAAAGACACAAAGGCCCATTAGTTGGAATTGGATTGAGAAGTTTCGATTTACTTGGAGTCTAAAGGAATGTGGAGTGATTAGGGGACTTAATTATGTGATTAGACAAGATTTAGTTAGCCTCTAGTTGAAATGAAACTAGGTTGGGAACACAATCCCTTGATTTAGGGGTACTTGGTACTTTTGCTTCTAGAATGCCATGATTACAAGCCTTGAAAATTGATCCCTCACACTCCCCTAGGTTGGTCGGCCATGGGGAAGGGAAATGGAGAATATTCTATTCAATATATGTGTACTGTGGAGATATTCCCAATATATATATATAGATCTACAAATTGATTTGGTGATACTATAGTATAAAAAGTACATGCACTAGTTTGGGGCAAATCTTGAAATTAATAAAAGAAGTGAGGGCATGGAATTAAACTCATGTATTAGAACCTTATTTATGTAGAATTAAATTAAATTAGGCTAAGGAGCCTAATTCGGCTAGGATATTCTTGTTCCGATAAAAATTAAAAATACTAACTGGCAAGATTCGAAATAATTTAAAAAACTAAAGAGCTTTAAGGAAATAATTCAAACGTAAGAGTTTTTAAAGAAAATACATTTTTCAGGAGCTTCACATCGACTCCGCCTATTGCTCTCTTTATTATCTTCACCAAACCATTTGAGGACTTGGCTTCTGTTACTATACCAAGGTTGGCAAAACCGAACCAATGACTTAGGCCAGCAACCAAGACACTATTCAAGTGTGGCTGATTTGAGCTGCGGATGACAATGATCAGACGACAAAGAGGTTAGACATTTTGATTGTTCTTCATCATTTTTTCATTTCATCTCCATTTTCCCTTTAGATTTTCGTTTTCATTCTTCATCATCAATTTGTAAAAAAACAAATGTTCTCCAACAAGATCTAGGTTTTCTGGTTTTATTTTGAACAAAATCAAACTTTCATTTTGAAAATGATGTTTTTGGAAAAACTTAAAACTTATGTGGTTTGATTTCTGAACTAAATCCCTAGTTTAATCTCAAAATCCCTTTCAACATACAAATTAATGTTTTGTGCTTTGATTTCAAAAATTAATTTCATCATTTTCAAACCAAATGCAAGTTTGTGAGCTACTAGTGAGTGGTTTCGATTTCAGGAAGTAAGTTCGACATTTTTGGAACAAAATGTAGATTTTCTAGTTTTTATTTGAAAAATTAACTTCATCATATTCGAACCAAATCACAGTTTTCCCTTTCGGTTTTGTGGTGTCAATTTCGGTAATTAAGTTCGGTATTTTTCAAAACAAAAACAGATTTTCTGAGCTTACATTTTGCTGGTTTTTATTTCGAAAATTAAGCTCATCATTTTAATTTTCGAACCAAATCAAAGTCAAAACCTTTCCGTTTTGTGGTTTTCATTTTGCAAATTAAGTTCAGTATTCTTCGTACGAAATATAGATTTCCTAAGCTCTGGTTTTCTGGTTTTTGTTTTGAAAATTAACTTCATCATTTCCAAACCAAATCCTTATTTCTCCTTTCGATTTTGCGGTTTTCATTTCGATTCTTCGTCATTATTTTCGAACCAAATCTTTATTTTCGTAGATTTATTTATTCTTCTTGCCGTTATTGATGTAGTGAAACCCTCAAATTCTTGTGGTCGGTTCAATCTTTGCTATGCGAAGAGTCGAGAGGAAATGAGTAAGTTTTGTGAATCCTTGTAGTTGTATTCTGTTATTTGTATTTGAATTCATTTTATCTTGGATTTGAATTCATTACACACTATATTGTTATGGTCCTTAACATTTTTCAATTCTCCTACATACAAATCTGTATGTATACATGGACAATTATGTACTAGCTATATATGTATGTTGTCTTGAAATGTGTGTCTTAATTGTGCTTTGGAATTTTCTTCAGTGGAATCACTTGTGTTTGTTATGTACAAAAATTCAGGGCAACTGATGTGTGGATATGCATTTCATTAATTGCATGCTGCATTGGTGAACTTCTGAAATATTCTTTGCCATACGAACAAGATTCAACATTGACTGCATCCTTTCACTTGAAGTTCTACTTTTTGAGAACATGCATACTACATTGGTGAACACTGTCATTTTTTATATTTTTTTTTTTTAGACTTTGTGTAATTAAGAAGTCATTGTACAGAGTGAATGCCTTCATATTTTGTTTGCTCATTATACTTCCAAATTGGTTCTTATTAAAGTTTTGTGTAGTTAGAAAAGGCTTGGAAATGCTTATGAGACTGGTTAAATTTCAGCAAGAAAATGTGTAATAGTGAAGCTAAGAGAAATTGAGGAACTACTAAATAAGAAGAGTTTGAAAACCAAAGCCACCCAATACATTGGTAAAGATGGCTGGCTTGTCATTTGGCAGGTTCAATAAAGAAGAGGAGTTTACAAGCAGATATTTGCCATTCAAGAATGCCCCCGGGAGGTAGAATTGCACTACTGTTATTAGAACATCTTTTTCTGGTCTAGTTTCAGTGCTCCCATCTGGCTCTTGATAATGAGCAGATGATGGAAGGATATTATTCGGATTTCAATTGTAAAATCACATTAGTTGCAAGGGAATGTTAAATCCAAGAGCATTATAGTTGTACCTGCATTCTTATCTCTCTTATTCTGAGATCCACTTACAATTATGAGAGGGTAAGGGTATAGATGCAGCCATAAAGTTATTCATTTAGTAATTTTTTAGGGACATTATTTAAGTGATGGATCTTGATAGAAGCTTAATGGGGGGCAGTGCCCTCTAATTATGTCCTAAATGGGGACACTATGCATTGATCGAAGGTAAAGTAGGTATCAGCATATTGTCAGATATCATAGGGAAGTTTATAAATTATTTTTGATTTGAAAAATAGAAAGAGAGTAGAAACAAAGTAAGGTTTCAGTTGGATTTATGGATTCAACGTAACTCATTCATTCGAGATTGTTTTTTGGATTTATATTTTAGGAATGTGTTTGAAATAACTTGGTTGAATGATTCTATTTGTACAACTATACTAGGATCAATTACTCTCTTCTATGCTGTGACACTCTGAATGTTTAATTAAATGCCACATAAATATTTATGGGTGTATGTGATATATATATATTATTAAATAATTTAATTTAGCACAGGGTTATATGGAATTTTTATTTAGGGCCAGATCAACAGAAATATGAAATTCTAATACTAGTTAGGTCAAATTAAAGTTAAAGATAGTAAAATAAATAAGCTATACATGTTATGTAAAATTTATTAGTCATCGCGGTTATTAAATATGTGACGAGGAAATATCATTAAACGAATTAAATACCACATAAATAGTTATAGTCAAAAATAATTATGGTTGTATGTGATGGCATGGTATTAAATAAATAAACAATAATAAATAAATATATAAATTTAATTTGACATTGAGTTATTAAATATGAGATTAATTAGGGATTATTGTTTGAAACTAAGTTAGCACGAATATAAAAAGTATAATACGAATTGGATAAACTTAGAATAAAAAATATATATATATATAATAAATAAATGAATTTAGAAGTAGAGTATATAATTAGCCTACTGATCAGATAAGGCGCATCAAGTGCTCACCATTAATTCATGAGATTATAATCTTAGATTATGATCTTTGGGGAGAGACGGATGGATGCCACGTGCAACACCTACCTTTAGGGAGAATTAATCACCCTACGAAAGCCTCATAATCTGCATGTATATATAAGAGGTTTGGGGGGAGGGGGGGTGAGAACTACGCCAGAGGAAAGAACTGAGAGAATTAAAAAGTGAAGAAAGAAAGAAACCGAGAGGGAGAGACTCGTCAGCTGAGGGTAAGGAATCCATAGTGAGGAAGTTCTGATAATAAAGTAAAGCTAAGGGTTATAATCAAGGTGAGATATGTTATACCTTGATTTACCATTATATGTTTTACAAATGTTTTGAGTTACCATAACTTATTTCAAACAAGTTATGTTTATTAAGTTATATAAATAAAAATTATGCTTATAAATATTTCAGTTACGTGGGTTACTTTCTAAACTCTATTCACTTAAAAGGAAACCCATGGATTTGTTTATTTAAATGTTAGTATACATTTGACTATAACCTTCTAAACAATTATGTTTTGTAAGTACCACCACGGGAGTCCCACGCCTTGGGGGACTTAAATAACCACTGGCCTCTGTTTGACCACTTTGTGGTCCTCTGTTTGTCATGGATCCATTGACCTCTGTTCTGACTGTCACTTCTGTGACCTCTGTTCTGTTCTGTTTGATACCGTGGTTATGATTCTTTATTTACATGATTTATGTATTCTGTCACTTTAAATAAATTGTCATTTTGCAAATGTTTAGCCTAATTAATTATCCATGGTCATTTTGTATTCCCTACACTTGGCATAACATTTCTCACTCTGCTGTGTGCTTATAGCTGTTACCCTTTCAGGTGACGAGATATAAAACCATGGAACCTGCATATGGACTGACGATGAATCACTATTTTACCTTTCTTTTTTTTATATTTTTGCTTCCTTTTGTCTCTGTTCGGGGCTGGTCACTGAATAATAAAATAATGAAAGCCCTAGAAATGTATTTTCTTAAATAATAAAGATGTAATAGAATTTCTGCTTAATTATTTTTGTTTGCGCAGCTTAAATTATTTCGAATGAGAATAAGTTAGTAAGTCACGATTCTAACTCTGAGCCCCTGGGGTTGGGTCATGACATATGCCATCTCCGATTCATCCAATGTGTAAACGGAAACCCCTCTTTCCTTGTGATTTTAGTGATAACAAGTCCATTCAAAATGCCCAAATACCTTGTATATATGAGGCATCCATTGCAAGCAAACCAAATATGATAGGACACTGGTGCTTGCTGGCACACAAAGGTTGTTTTCTTAGACTTGAGCTCTGACAGTTTCTTACTATATACATTTGATAAGTTTGGGTTATTAATAGGGAACATGACAAAATAGAACAAATATGTGAAGTTCTTGTCTTAAACAGGCACGTAGGCATTAATACTTGTGATTTCCAAGCAAGATCATTGAAATTCACCATAACCTATGCCAATAAATATGCCAACAATCTAATGTAAGGAACGCACCAATGTACTTCACATACCTACATGACTTATTTATGATCTTCTGTTTTTTACTGTTAGTTAAAAGATATTGAGTAACTGTAGTGGATATTTCATACTTTGAATAGTGCTTATCTGTTGTGGCTCCCATGACAAGCCATCTGATACCATGCTGAGCAATAATTTGTACAATTCCTTTTTCAACATTGTTTAATTTCATCCACATTATAGTGTAACTTGGTGAATTTATATTTATTTGAAGTCCTTGAATAATTCTATTTGTACAACTATACTAGGATCAGTTACTAGCTTGCCATGCCATCTCCGATCCATTCAATGTGTAAACGAAAACCCCTCTTTCCTAGTGATTTTAATGATAACAAGTCCATTTTGTAATTTTAATGGCATGTTCATGCTAATAAAGTGTAAAGTATTATATTAAAAATAAGTGTACCTTTCAATGTTATGCAGTTCATGATTTTTGAAAATTAAAGAATGTCCTCAAAGAAAAAGCATAACTCTAGAAAAGGTTATACTACAAGGCAGTGTGAATTTTAATAACATGCTTTGTCGTTCTCTAATTTTGCTTACTTTACCATTAATTACTTCATTTCTACTTATGCTAAAGTCCACTGTAGAGTTCATTTACTAGGACCTCGATTTCGTAAAGAAGCTTTGAAGAACAAGCAGAAGACAAGAGAACCATCAGACTCCATTCCATCTTTTTGTGGTGAAAACGACGTTGAGGTATGTTCCTCCGCTGAACGTTATAAATGTTAGATATGCATTGTTTACCAAAAGAGGATTGCATTCTTCACTGTGCCATTTGACCGGATTTTTTTTTTTTAGAGTCATAATACCTTGTACCATACCTGCATAGTAACATATACGGAATACAAGTATAAATGTTAGATATGTCAATTAAATTTTGTACAACTGGTAGAAGTTATGCTCTGGTTATAGTTGACATGTGCAATACTATTACAGTCTATACAAAAATCACTTGTATTCTATATGAAACTTGTCTACAATCAAATGTTGTCTCGTTACAAATTCGACAAGTTTTCATTCGTGTATAAATTGATCAGTTAACATTTCTTTTCAAATTTTGAGACTTGTATTTTTAAAAACTAAGACCTCATGACTTAATTAAACCCATCACTTTTTGGAGTATCATATAAGGATTGGTGCGTGTATTTCATAGATGGACAATAAAGGTATCGTAGATGATGCGCAATAGTTGAAGTTGTGGCCAAACAAGATTGAGTTGGCCTTCATATAAATGATGGTAGAAGAGGTGAAGCAAGACCCTTCCTTAACTAGAAAAAACTCTTTCACTACAAGGCATTGGAGTCGGATTGACGATAAGCTATACAAGCAGTTTAAAGTTAGATACACGGTTAGCCATTTAAAGCAAAAGTACCATTGCATCAGGCAATCCTACAATACCTTTGTGAAATTGAAGAACCATATGGGATTTGGATGGGATGACCAGAGAAAAACGGTCACGGTCTCGGATGATGTTTGGGATCAATATGGTAAGGTAACTACCACCACCTTAGAGTTGACTACAAATTTTGTAGTGCACTTAGTTAAATACAAATTACTTCTTTACCACATCTTTGGTTGTCTTAATTTTGTAGGCATATCCCAAAGCTAAAGTTTTTAGAAAAAAAAAGGACTAGATAACATGGACTTGTTAGATGTCCTCTTTGCAAACTCCCAAGCCACTGGCGCACTTGCCTGTGCTTCAACCCAGGGGCCCTCAACATCTGATGAAGAAATGGATATCCAAAGTGCATTCTTTGGTGTTGGTATTAATTCAAATATTGATTCTTTCCATGTTGGTGATGAAATTGAAGGAGATGATGAGCCGAAGGTAGGTGGGAGTAATGGTAATGATGGTGGGCGAAAGGGTGCACACCTGGATTTGGCACTTGATACATGAATGGCCACGAATTTTACAAAAAAAGAATTTTACATTTATCAAAACAAAATGTCTGAAGCGAGTCACGCCGATAAGAAACAGTACTCCATTGATACATGTATGGACTGTTTGGCAACAATGGAAAGAATCAATCCCGACCAATACGTAAAGGCATGTGAGAGTTTCCGCAATAAAACAACTAGAAGAATGTTCATGAGGATGCCCTCCAACATAAAGATGCATTAGGTTCTTAAGTTAGCTTAGGAATTAACTTGGAAAATGGATGCAATTTTGTTTTGTTTAGCATCCAGTTTGTTGGAAGTCAATGTGTGCGGCTAAATATTAGACAATTGCTTCTTCTTTTTTCCGTATTTCTTATGTGTGCTATGGATATGTAAGGAACTTGGTGGTTGTAGACTTGTGTGGATTGGTGTGTTATGAATAGTATGGACCATATTCATCAAGTTTGTGACTGTTATGAAATTGTGTTGTTAGTTGTTGTGCTATGAACAATAAGTTCTTTAGCATATTGTCAAGAACTTTGTTGTATGTGTAATCCAATTGTCCATCGCTTCATATCTGTCAATCTTTACTTGATGTGTATGTCAGTTGGTTAGATTGCATATTCCCTTACATGCTGTTAATATAAGTGAATTGAAAATCCACAGTACAAAGTAAATTACATTGCCTCAACAGGTACTCTATCTAGAGCCTTTCCTCCTATAGTAGGAACCCTGCCAGAAATAACCCATGAAGAAAAGAAGCCAGCAAATTCATTCAAATTCCTAATTATGAAAAGCTAATTTAAATTAAATTATATGCAGCATAATATGAATTACAAGGTTAAATCACAGCAACAAGAGCACCACAAAAGCTGGTGACAAATTGAACAAAATCCATCCAACCAAAATAATTCCATATTTCCAAAACTTCCATTTTGAGCACAACCCAAAAGATTCCATATTTCCACAACTTTTATTTTGTTTTACATGGCCTCTGTTGCAAACCTCTGGTGAAAATAGAAAAATAGGTGAGCGCTCCACTTTCATAAATAATTCATGTCACCTATATAATAAATGAAAATCTATATTGGTCATCTTACACTAGTGACTTAATGGTATTCATATTTTCCTTTTTTATCAGGATAGAAGTATTTCATATTCAAAGAAGTAGTCTATACTTTTGTATGGTAAAATTAATTTTACCTCTTTGTGGTATCGATGGAAATTGGATTTTCATTTTAGTTACTTTGTAATTACAAAAATGGACACAAGTAACACAACAACTGATATTCATACAGATGATGAAATATACAATCAGCAAAATGAATTTCTCGACTATAACAACAACATAGGTGAAATGGATTCAAGTGGGAACAACGTAGAGAGCAAGGATGGCAAAGACAGTGATGATAGTCAGGACAGTGACGACTATAGCGATTTCTGGTTTAGACCTGATTCATTTAATGCTCTGCATTCGAGTTTCATTATCTTATATGGTTGTTCATGTCTTGTTTCTCCTTATTCATCATTGAGTTTGGTTATTGGAATGCCTTGGTTGCATTTGGAATAGGTTAGTAGCTTGTGTTTCAAAACTGTTGTTGCCCAGATTTTGGCTTCTTAGCTCGAGCAACACTTCTTAGCAGTCTTTATAGACTCTCAATACTTTTGCAGGTCTGCAAAAGTGCTAGGAGGTAGCATTCTTCGCTCAAGCGGTCCTTCTTGCACTCAAGTCGTCCTTCTTGAGCTCGAGCGGTAGTCTTCTATCCGCAAAACTTCTAGGAATTGGTATTATTCGCTCGAGCGGTGATTCTTGCACTCAAGCAGTCCCAATTATTGTGTCTGGTCGCTCAAGCGACACTTCTTGCGCTAGAGTGGTCTGCGCGTATATCAGTTCGTAAAGTCACATTTTTGGCTCACTTTTTCATCCCTCTCTCTCTCTAAACATTTCAAAATCCTAAGTTGAGGCCCTCTCTCTCTAGAACCCACATTCTCTCTACAAATACACCTAAATCCGTTGATTTCTTCACTCTAGTCTCTTTGACAAAAAGGTAGAGCACTCCGAGAGCTTTCTTTTGATCTGAACAAAGTTGGGTTTCGGCGTTGTTAAGGTTCCATCAGTCTCTCTTTTGCCTTCTAGCTTCAAGGTAGGGATATCTTTGCACATTCTTATGATTTTTAACTTAGTTATTTGTGTTTTTGAAATAACATTGTGATTTTGGGATTTTTGGACAAACCTAGGGTTTTTGGTTGAAATCAAAAGGAAGGGTTTTGAAATGAATTGTTGGAAATGGTTGATAAAATGTATTTATTGTTGAGTTATGATGAAATGATGGATTTTTATCTTTGAAATTGATTTATAAAGGAAAGAGGATTTTGCCCTAAGAATATCAAATGTTAATTTTGTAATGATAAATGGAATTGATGTTAGAAATGTGAAATTAGATTGATGTTGATGAGGATGGTGGAGTTGGATATGTATTATTACTCCTATCTTCAGATTTTTGAAAAGTTTATCTTTATAGAAATTTATTTATCTGTTTAAAGATATTTGCATTGGGCTATTGTTGGAGAATAGCTATGATTATTGTAGAAATTGTATGAGAACTAGGAGAATTAGAACAATTTTCTCATCCATTGCATTGGGCATTGTTGCATATTTAACACAATGAAAATGTCTATTATTTTGAGAAAAATGGGTGAAGTCCTTGGTCAATCTGGGTAAGGGGTGTGGTTACGGTATTATGTTGGCTTGTTTGTCCTTGGTGAAAGTCCAAAAACCCGTGCGGTTAGGTGTCAAGCCTTCTGGTTAATATCGGTAAAAATGACAGTTGGTAGTGCTTATATAGCCTGATTGCAGTCACCCACAGATTCCCAAAGTTGTATTCACAGTCTTGTTTTCTATTATAAAGGAAATGACTTCTTAAATTGTGATATAGAATTGGCATTGCATGATTTTGAAAGAAGATATAAAATGTTTTCGGCACGAGCATTGCGTACACATTCACCTGATATCTTTGTTAATATTCATAAACTATGTTAGAGTATTTCTACTGAGCTTTGGCTCACCCTATGTAGGAAAACCATTTTCAGGTGCTGATGATATGCCTCTACTAAAAACATATCTTGGGAGGAACTTGAAGCTGAAGGCTTTTTTTTGTTCATTCGTTGTATTTCTTTCTGTATAAGCCTAGGACTTTAACTGTATTGAGCTTGGACTCACTTTTGTTGTAACTAAGCATCGTCTTAGAAGGTTGTTGCCTTTAAGGCATTTAATTACCTGTTTGGCTTAGATTTCATATCTTTTGTCTATAACATATGCTATAGATTTAGGGTTAGGACTCATGAATGTATTACCGCATGGGTTATCTTTTGTCCATTCGAGGCCATATGAGATGGGACATTATATTATGTGTTGTAAATTTATTTCATTATTATCATGAGATGGTTTTATTGTTAATTATTTCGGGGCGTTACAACAACAGTATTGCAGGGCACGTGAGATCATCATTTATTGCATCAGACGACGATGATATCAACTTTGCAATGGTATGTCAGATATACAAGTCAACCAATGGACTTCCGGGTAAGATGCCGCAACAGACGTGTCCGTACACTGGAAAAATGTATACTGAACATTTATTGAATGGTCATCCGTACATAATTCGAGAGATCTTGCGGATGGATGCACCCAAATTTCGGTCCTTTTGTGCTGAATTGAAATGTAGAGACTTAATAAGGGTAGAGAAGAACAGTTTATCTGTAGAGCAATCACTCGCTAAATTTTTGTATATATGTGGACATAGTGAACGACATAGACTAGCGGCTGATCATTTTCAACACTCAACGGAAACTATTCACCGACATTTCAAAATTATGATAAGAGCGTTGTGTCGTCTTGTTGTGCTTATCATCCAACCTTCAAACTTGAATGTCATTCGTTCTAAAATTCGAAACAACCTAAAGTGTTATCCATGGTTTAAGGTTAGTTTCGGACACCCTTGTTTAGTTTCAATTTTATGAAGTCAATTTTTTTAAAATTTGGGTGTAGTTAATGTTCATTAGTATTTCTTCCTTGCATCATAGATTCGTAAAATTTGAACCAACTTTTAAATTATTAGATACACTCAATATAAATACAGTTACAAAGTACAAGATTTGGGTTTACAAATTTTCAACAAATTCACTAAGCACAAAAATTACAAAAAATAAAAATAAAAAGGAAACTTCGGTATATAATTACCTCTTGTGTATGTACTGCTTTTTTAAATGTACAAATATTTTACTTTTGCAACACATCGATGTTGCATCCATCATCAGTTCGTAAAAAAATTGGTTACAATCTTAAAAAAAAAAATCACTATCAAAAAGCACAAAAAAATGAAAGCCTCAATGTTCAGAAAATTAAATTTATGCCACATTGGAACCAATGTGGCATTTAGACAAATGTACTAATTTACATATTTGCATATGTAGGACTATATAGGGGCAATCGATGGTACACACATTACAGCGTATGCATCTACTAGAAAGAGAAGTGCGTATCGTGGTAGGAATGTTGCAATAACACAAAACGTTCTTGTAGCATGTTCGTTCGACATAAAATTTACTTTTGTTTATCCCAATTGGGAAGGTAGTGCAACTGATTCAAGAGTGTTATCTGATACGCTAACACGTCCCAATTTAGCATTCCCTTTACCTCCTACGGGCAAGAATTTTGCTTCTGTAGTCATGTTTCTTAGTAAGCATTACTTACGTGTTTCCATGTAATTTTTATGTGTTAATGTGACATGCTAATATAGGTAAATATTATTTGGTTGATGCGAGTTACACAAATATGACGGGATTCCTCGCACCATATCGTTCAAAACGATATCACTCGGACCAATTTCATGGACGTCGACGTCGTCCAAATGGGTACAAGAAATTGTTTAACTATCGCCATTCATCACCAAGAAATGTGATAGAATGATGCTTTAGGATGTTGAAGAATCATTTTCCTATATTGAAATCCATGCTGAACTACATGCAAGTTTGACAAGGCAAAATAGTTACAGCATATTGTACTTGTCACAACTGAATCCACATGCACTTCGCAAATGATCCATGTTTCAATAGACATGGTAATGCACATGCGAGGCAAACAACACATACAACTTCTGTGGTAGGAAATAGTAATTTAGAAGATAAAGACATGAACGAAATGGTTCAACTTCGTGATGAAATTGTGGCAGCTATGTGGAACAACCGTACGTTCATCAATAGTAGCACGTGTCACTTGTCATTTGTAATAGAATATTGCATCATCTGTTGTGTTGAAACTTATGTATGGCCTATACTTTTAAGTAATGTTTGTGTCAATTATGTGTTAAACTAGGACATATGGATATGTAATTTTGTTACCCATTATGAAATGTTATATTATTATATTGTGTTCTGTCCTTCATAAGATGCTATACATGGAAAATTGTTACAGAATAGTGTTGATGGAGCCACAACCGAGTCCACTTTGTTATTGTAGCGCTGGACCAATGTGAGTGTGGATGGCCCGCATTGTGGCTAACAATGGTAGGTACTTTCTTGTTATCCTAATGGCCTAAACCACAACCGGACATTCATTTGGGCTGACACTTATAAAGCCAATGTGTAGTGAAGTACAAATTCGACACCAACAATGATAAGAAACTGGCTCCTTTATACTTGTTGTGGGTGTAACATTTTGCTCTTATTGATTGTCATTTGTTTGTTACTCGCGCTACTCAGTTTCAAATTTCTGAATCCTTAAATATCAGCAACAAACAAAGTTGATGTTGACTATTAATGAACAAACTTGCATTTCTAATATATGTAATCACCCTTCTTCATGTTTACATTATGAATATTGTATAGAAGATTGGATTGTGCAACTAAGATGTGTACGCGTAATTATAAATTTTGATTATGTATGTTCGGTTTATGAGTTTGTTTTCATGTTACATATGAATTTTTTTACGGATTATTTGATGAGGAACTTGCCCTTGAATTGATTGTAACAAGTTTTTTTTTTTTTTTTGGTCATGTGTTTTTTGCAAACGTGCTACTGAGTGAAAATCATTTTAAAATATTTCGGACAAAATATTTTTTCATAATTTTCATAATCCTTTAAAATATTTTTGTAGACATTTTTTTCTTATGTGCTCATGTAATTTTCATAATCATTTAAAATATATTTTTTATTTTCTATGCTTAGTAGTTTTCATAATTTAAAATAATCTTTTACAACATGCTTATGTAGCATTTGTAATCTTTGACTAGAAATTATTTGTTTATTTATTTATTATGTATTAGATACACTTGATCTTCATAAATGTAAATTTTTAAAAAATAGTATAAAAATCTTCAAAAATTTGTATAGAATATAACAAAATATGAAAATATACAATTTTTTGTAATTTGTAATCTTTGTTGTATTTAGTGTGTTAATGAGCTTAAAAAATTATGATAAAATTTTTAAATATACATTTACAATTTTAAATATAAAGCAAAATTTATATTAATTTCAACAATTTATAAAGACAAATTGCAATTACAAATTTATGAATTTCAACAACTTTAAAATTACTTTGTAAGCAATGAAAAATTACATTTATATATTTTCATAAATGTTATTCAAAAAATTTATTTTGTCACAAAATTTCATAACATTAACACAAACATGCGTAACATCATCAGAAATTGGCGTAAAAAATTGTCCAAAATTTTGTACTTGATGTTGCAAAAATTTGTAAGTTAGTTAAGATTTTTTTTTAATGCCAATTTGTGACGAAATTATATAGTTTGTGGTTAATATCACAAAATTTTATGATAAAGTCACACATTTAATGGTAGGATATGTACTCATAAATGGGTATATACCAAATTATGTTTTGATACATAAATAACATGTACATATATATATAAACAAACATGGGAGTACTTTTGATGTAACAGTTATTTATTTATTTATTGTTGAATGTATCCTTTAGGCAGCTATCTCTCTCCCCACTTATGGAGGAATAATTGAATTTGCAATAGTGAATTTTTTTGAAAAACATATATTCATTTTCAAAATATAGTTTTCATCACTTTCTTGAAAAACAACTCAAAAAAGTAAAACCAAGCATAGTGAATAATTATTTGATTAGAAGCTCGTATAAGAAAAGTTTCCATAACCAATATATACATGCGCGCACACACACACACATATATATATATATATAAAACATTATTATACTTTTGTGATTGGAACAATTTTTCGTTTAAGATTAATTAACCTTTAAAATTTTATAAATTTTTTACAATTTATATATCAGTTTTATTATTTTGGTCTGCATGTCAAACTAAAAGCTAGTAAAAAAAGAAGTCAAAAATTAAATAAACAAACCAGTCAAAAAACCCTTTCAAACAGCTGTGGTTAATAAATCAATGATTTAAACAAGGGACAATTACACATAGGTGGTGTTAGTAAAAATTAATTATAAATTAATAAAAAAATTATAATTATAATTATTAATATTTATAATATTTCTCATCTTTTTGTAAATATTTTTCCTAAAATCCATTGCTAGGTTATTTCTCATTCAAACAATATTGAGAACACTATCACACATATACATTGCACTGGAAGTAGGTATAGATGACACTTAGAGAGTTTTGGGTCATAATTAACGGTGGAAGTAGAGAGTAGGGTCACAATTGAGAGTTTGAGGTTTTGAATGGCTACAGTGGTTATTAGGCGTTTGGAGAAAGAGGTTGCATGAGGTGAGAAGGGCTTGGAGTAATAAGGGTGTGATAGGAAGTGGTGGAGATGAGTTAGGAGAAATTCTAGTAGAAGGAAAACAAATAGAGAAAAGTTGAATGGTAAATAAATGATAGTTTGATCAATGAAAAATATATGTAATTTTAGTACAAAATTATGTAAATTTTTACGAACTTACATACAGGGCAGAGCTAAGAAATGCCTAAGGGGTCACTGCGCTCCCTTACTTTTTCATTTTCATTTTTTTTTTTTTTTTTTGTTTTTTTGTACAACTCTACAAATTTAGATAAAAATATCATAAAATAATATTGTGACACCCTAAGTGTTTAATTAAAAATATTTATAGTTATATATAATTGTGGGTGTATATGATAATATATTATTAAATAAATAATAATAAATACAGAATCTAATTTGGATAATATATTATTAAATAAATAATAATAAATACAAAATCTAATTTGGCATTGGATTATCAAATATGGGATTAATTAGGGATTATTGTTTGGGACTAAATTAACAGAAATATGAAATTATAATACTAGTTGGGCTAATTTAGAGTTAAAGATAGTAAATAAATAAATATAAAAGTAAGAGTAAATAAATAATAATATTGATAACAATAATAGTAATAATAGTGGGTGTGATAGTAAAATAAATAATTAATTTTCTGTTGGTATACGATAAAGTGTAAATTTAATTAAGGATTAATTTATTTATATAATTATGCTAGGAAACTGGGCAAAAGTGTAATTATCATAAACATTCACTAAGATAAGTATAAATCTATGGTTAGTAATGAACAAATCCAGGTGAGTTATGAAGCAAATCCAAAGGAGGATTTGAGATCGGCCACGTGTTGGCCTGATAATGTTTTTACCTTCCTATAAATAGGGAGAAGTTGATCAAATCTGTGGGAGGAAAAAAAAGAAAGGAAAAAAAAAAGAGAGAGGCACGTAAGTTACTGAAATAGGAAACTTATAGTAGGAAGGTTGTGATAGTGGAGTAAGGCTAAGGGTCAATATTAAGGTGAGTTATATTATACCTTGAGTTACCATAATATATTTTACGTATGTTTTGACTTACCATAATTTATTTTACACAAGTTGTATTTTATTAGTTATATTAATACAAGTTATGTTTCATAAATATTTTAATTACGTGAATTAACTTTTGAATTCTATTTGTTAAAACGAAACCCATGAATATGTTTGTTTAAATTTTAAAGAATATTTGACTATGACCTTATAAACAATTATGTTTTGTAAGTACTACCACGGGAGTCCCACGCCTTGGGGGACTTAAATAACCATTGGCCTCTGTTTGACCACTTCGTGGTCCTTTGTTTGCCATGAATCCATTGACCTCTGTTCTGATTGTCATTTCTATGACCTCTGTTCTGTTCTGTTATGTACCGTAGTTATGGTTATTTATTTACATAATTTCTGTATTTCAGTTTCTACCATTTAAATGATTTATTTACCAAATTGAGTTATGTAAATGTTTTGGCTTAACTAACTATCCATGGTTATTTTGTATTCCCTATACTCTTGGTATAATATTTCTCACTCTATTGTGTGTTTATAACTGTTACCCTTTCAGGTGACGAGATATACGGGAAACCCATAACCTCATGAAATGGAACCCGCACGTGGATTGATGTTGAACCACTATTTTGTCTTTCTTTTCTTTTTTTCTTTTTTCTTTTTTATATTTTTGTTCCCTTTTGTTCTACTCGATGCCGGTCACTGAATAATAAAATAATAAAAGCCCTATAAATGTATTTTCTCTTATTAAAATAGAAAAATGGAATAATTTTCTGTTTAATTATTTTTATTTCCGGTTGCGCAGTTTAATTTGCTACAAATAAAATAAGTTAATAAATTGCGATTCCAACCCTAAGCCCCTCGGGTTGGGTCGTGACAAAGGTAGTATCAGAGCAATGGTTCAAAAAAAAATGTTATTTTAATTTGATCAAGAAGTTCGAAAAGTTATAAATAAATCTATAAATAAAACTATATAGCTAAATAAGCATAATAAAATAAAATAAGATAAAATAAATAATAATAATAATAATAAATATTTACCTGCAACGTTAGTCCTTTTGTATAAAATTTCACGTTTATTCTGATGATGTAGGAATGTCAGAGATTAACCTTAATGATACGTTTTGGAATGAGCTCAAGGCCATTAATTTAGATAAGATTTTAGCCGAGCACCCCTTCCCCGCCTCACCTGAGGGTTGGGGAGATTTAGAGGACATAATTAGAGGACTGCATCCAGGCCTTGTCCAGTTGATGGGTCGGCCAATCTATATACAGGCTGATCCTACCGATGTCCCACATTTATTATGGAGGCAAAGCCGTGCCCATACACGTGGACGTTTTCTTAGACCCACTCGTGTCCTTGGCGTTGCCTCGGGACATGACCGCCCGCACTATATCATAGGCCTTCTATCCCCAGATTTTGTGGCCAGAAGGGAGAACGTGTACCTTGAGGACTATATTTTCACCACTGTCCCTAACCCGCTGAAGATCATTAATATTCAAAATGTTGACTTTAATAATGACTTGTCATATGTCGAGACACCCGACTGGATTGTCGATCGAGCATTTTTGGGATACATACAGTCTGTCTCCATTTTGACAGTCCAGACAGCATGGATGTGTTTTGGTGTAGTCCAATTGGGATGGGAATTTGAGCTTTTTATGCAACACTATTTCCCATGGTTGTTTGGCCCCTTTAACCCACCACTCTAGAGTTGGTAGAAGGAAATCTTTTTGTATGCTGACCATGATGTGTTCTAATCCATTTTTGTTGTTTTTTTGTTTTTATTTACCACAGGGATGAGACACTAACATATTCTGACTTTTGAAACGAAGATGTAATATTAATTGTGAAAATAGTAAAGTTGGCATTTTATATAGATATAGATTGCGCTACACATGCTTACATATACGCTGTGTTGTGAATGTAATGCCTCGTTTATTACTTTGTAGAATAGCCAATAATAGTAACGGAAAAGAGTCATCAGTCAGTGGCACTAAATCGATGGAAAGAATAATGGAAAGAGTGGTTACTAACTTTTTGCAAGTCTTGCAGACTAACATCAACAATGGGATGCCGAAACAGCGAGAAGAGCCGATTATCATAAAACAGTTCCAGGATCTGAAACCCACCACATTTACCGGCAACCCAGACCCAATGGTAGTAGACCCTTGGATTAAAGACATGGAAAAGATTTTTCGTGCCCTACCCTGCACCGAAAGATAGAAGGTAAATTTCGCCACTTTCATTTTCAAAGACAATGCATAGGAATGGTGGCTTCTCACTCTGGAGAAAGAAGAAATTGCGACTTGGGCAAGATTCTTAGAAGTATTCTATGAAAAATACTTCCCAGATTCATTGCGGGAACAAAAAGCATCCAAATTCATACATCTAAAGTAAGGAACCATGACGGTGGCCGAATACGAGAGCAAGTTCACCCAACTTACTCGGTTTACAACATACGTCATCCTTACCGAAACTCGAAAAACAAGAAAATTCGAAGCAGGATTAGATGCTGAAATTAAAGACAGGCTCGAGGTCTTGAAACTGCCAACCTATGCAGAAGTGGTAGACCGGGTATACATTATAGAAAAGGAAATTAAAGCCTCGCGTTCTGGGGAACCAAGCCAAAAGAAGGGATTCTGGGAAAGAGACAACAGAAGACCCGGTGTTGCGCCTCCTAAAAAGGTGAATACAGGCACAACCAGTTCAAGCTATCAAGGTCCTACTAACCCCCAAGGTGGCACTATTTCAATTTGTCCCACTTGTGGGAAGGCTCATTGGGGACAATGCCATCGAGACACGGGAGCATGTTTTAAATGCGGTGAAGTTGGCCATTTGTTGAGGGATTGTCCAAAGCTGACTAATCCTACAGCCAACCCCTCTGGCCCAGTCAAGAAACCCGCAGGATCTGAAGGAGAGAGGAAGGACCAAAAACGTCAAGGACGGGCTTTCGCCTTGGTACCTAGAAAACCAGAAGTTACCGAAAATGTTGTGTTAGGTACACTTTCTGTCTGTGGTCATTTAGCTCATGTCCTCATTAACTCTGGGCCAACTCATTCTTTTGTTGCACCACACTTTGCTGCCAAGTTGGCATCAACACTCGAACCATTAGGACATATATTGTCTGTGTCCTTTCCTTCTGGTAAGTCTGCCTGTAGTACTAATGTGTACAAATCTTGTGCTATATTCCTAAAAGGCAAAACCTTATATGTAGACTTAATTTCCCTCCGCATTGGGAACTTTGATGTGATCTTAGGTATGGATTGGCTGGCTGCCAACCACGCCTCTATTAATTGTAAAGTCAATAAGGTCTTCCTCAGGTTACCAAACCAACAAGAACTTGTCTTTGATGGGGCTGGAGTTTCCGACCCTCCCTGTATTATATCTTCCATGACAGCCCAACGACTTCTAAGAAAGGGTTGTGGTGGTTATATTTGTTATGTGATCGATACACAAAAAGAGGCCCCTACCGTTGATGCGATCCCTGTAGTACGAGAGTTTCCAAATGTTTTTCTTGAAGATCTACCTGGTATCCCGGTTGATCGGGAAATCGAGTTCACCATTGACACCCAACCTGGCACACAACCAATATTAAAAGCTCCTTATCGCATGTGGATGACAGAATTGAAAGAGCTGAAGACTCAACTCTAAGAACTACTGGACAAAGATTTCATTCGACCTGGTACCTCACCCTGGGGAGCTCCAGTATTGTTCGTGAAGAAAAAAGATGGCACGATGAGATTATGTATCAATTACCGAGAGCTGAACAAGGTCACCATCAAGAATCAGTACCCTCTGCCGTGAATCGATGACTTG
Source organism: Camellia granthamiana (assembly GCA_036172215.1). Lineage (NCBI taxonomy): Eukaryota > Viridiplantae > Streptophyta > Magnoliopsida > Ericales > Theaceae > Camellia > Camellia granthamiana. Next base: position 52,346,461 of record CM069915.1, on the reverse strand, counting down.
TTCGATCAACTTCAAGGTGCCCAAGTATTCTCCAAAATCGACTTGCGTTCTGGCTACCATAAACTAAAAGTCAAAACAGAAAGTATCGAAAAGACTGCTTTCAGAACCCGTTACAAGCACTACGAGTTTCTTGTCATGCCTTTTGGCGTCACAAATGCCCCAATAGCCTTCATGGACCTCATGAACCGAGTGTTCAAACCCTATCTTGATGAGTTCATCATTTTCTTCATTGACGACATCCTCATGTACTCCAAGTCACCAGAGGCCCATGAGCAGCACTTGTGAACGGTTCTACAAACACTACGTGATCACAAACTTTATGCCAAGTTGAAGAAATGCGAATTCTGGATCACTAGGGTACACTTTCTCGGTCACGTCATTAACAAAGATGGCATTTTGGTTGACCCCCAAAAAGTTACAGCAATCGTGGACTGGCCACGACCTACTAATGTATCAGAAATCCGAAGTTTCTTGGGTCTAGCTGGCTATTATCGACGCTTCATACAAGATTTCTCAAAGATAGCATCACCCTTGACCCAGCTAACTCAGAAGAATACACCCTTCGAATGGACTGATAAACAGAAGCATTGCTTTCAAGAATTAAAAAGTCGACTTATGTCAGCTCCTATACTAGCACTCCTTACAGGAGCAGATGGGTTCGTAATCTATAGTGATGTCTCATACAATGGTTTGGGTTGCATTCTCATGCAAAACAAAAAAGTCATTGCTTATATGTCACGACAATTAAAGACTCACGAGAAGAACTACCCGACTCATGATTTGGAATTGGCTGCGGTGATTTTTGCTCTTAAAATCTGGCGTCATTATCTCTACGGTGCAACCTGCAAGGTTTACACTAATTACAAGAGTCTTAAATATCTGTTCACACAGAAAGAACTGAATATAAGGCAACGACGGTGGCTAGAATTTATGAAAGACTACGATGTAGAGATCCATCACCATCTAGGCAAAGCTAACGTAGTGGCAGACGCACTAACCTAAAAGACAACCAGAAGTTTGGCATGTACTCTCATTTCTTGCAAGATCAATGGGTTGCTCACCAACATAACCGTGGAACCTACATTGATTGAAGAAATTAAAGCGCGCCAATGGGAAGATAAACTTTTGAAGAAAAAGTATGAGGAACAAAGGAATACGCCTGACGCTGATTTCACTATAAGCAATGGGATACTGAAATTTCAAAATCGAATTTGCATACCCGACATCCCGGAACTCAAGAAAAAGATATTGGAGGAAGCTCATAACTCGAGATTTACAGTCCACCCTGGCAACACAAAGATGTACCATGATTTGAAGGAACACTACTGGTGGATGGGAATGAAGGGAGACATAGCAAGCCATGTTTCCAAATGTCTGCATTGTCAGCGTGTTAAAGCAGAACATCAGAGATCTGCAGGACTGCTGCAACCACTCCCTATTCTTGAATGGAAATAGGAGCACATTACTATGGACTTCGTGGTCAGGCTACCACAGTCATTTTCGAAGAATGATGCAATATGGGTTATAGTAGACAGACTAACGAAGTCAGCGCATTTTCTACCAATCAAAATCATGTACTCCCTTAATAAGTTTGTCACTTTATACATCAAGGAAATTATTCGTTTGCATGGTATCCCAGTTTCAATTGTGTCTGACCGAGACCCCCGCTTCATGTCTCACTTCTGGAACAAATTGCAAGAAGCTTTGGGAACCACACTGAAGTTTAGCACTGCTTATCACCCACAAACTGATGGACAATCAGAAAGAACAATCCAGACAGTAGAAGACATATTACGTATATGTGTGCTGCACCTCAAAGGTAACTGGGATGAGCACCTACCTTTAGTGGAATTCGCCTATAACAACAGCTATTAGGCAAGCATTGGAATGACACCGTACGAAGCTCTGTATGGAAGGAGATGTCGGTCACCTCTATACTGGACGGAAGTCAGAGACAGGAAATTGTTAGGCCCCGAGATCGTGCAAGTCACAAGTGAGAAAATCTAACTCATCCTACAACAAATTCGCACTACTCAGAGCCGCTAGAAAAGTTATGCAGATACACGGGACTTGGAATTTCAAGTAGGGGATCATGTCTTCCTCAAGATCTCACCAACAAGAAAAGTTATCCGATTTGGAAAGCGAGGAAAGATAAACTCACATTACATCGGGCCATTCGAGATACTGGAAAGAATTGGTCTTGTTGCATATCGCCTTGCACTACTACCTAAACTATCCAATGTCCACAATGTGTTTCATGTTTTAATGCTTCGACGGTACCTTCGAGATCTAGAGCACATTGTTGATTACGAAGATCTAGAAGTTCAGGAAGATCTCTCTTATGAAGAGCAACCAGTACAGATTCTCGATCGTCGTGATCAAGTTCTCCGAAACAAGACCATACCACTAGTAAAAGTCTTATGGCGAAATCATCGTATCGAAGAAGCTACATGGGAAACGGAAAGTCAAATGCGAGCCAAATACCCACACCTCTCGAAAATTAAGGTATGTCAAGTTTGGGGACAAACTTCTATTTAGAAATAGAGAAATGTGACACCCTGAGCGTTTAATTAAAAATATTTATAGTTATATATAATTGTGGGTGTATATGATAATATATTATTAAATAAATAATAATAAATACAGAATCTAATTTGGATAATATATTATTAAATAAATAATAATAAATACAGAATTTAATTTGGCATTGGATTATCAAATATGGGGTTAATTAAGGATTATTATTTGGGGCTAAATTAACAGAAATATGGGATTACAATACTAGTTGGGCCAATTTAGAGTTAAAGATAGTAAATAAATAAATATAAAAGTAAAAGTAAATAAATAATAATATTGATAACAACAATAATAATAATAGTGGGTGTGATAGTAAAATAAATAAATAATTTTCTGTTGGTATAAAATAAAGTGTAAATTAATTAGGGATTAATTTATTTATATAGTTATGCTAAGAAACTGGGCAAAAGTGTAATTACCATAAACATTCACTAAGATAAGTATAAATCTATGGTTAGTAATGAGCAAATCTAGGTGAGTTATGAAGCAAATCCAAAGGAGGATTCGAGATCGGCCACGTGTTGGCCTGATAATGTTCGTACCTCCCTATAAATGGGGAGGAGTTGATCAAATCTGTTGGAGGAAAAACAAGAAAGGAAAAAAGAGAGAGAGAGGCACGTAAGTTACTGAAGTAGGAAACTTATAGTAGGAAGGTTGTGATAGTGGAGTAAGGCTAAAGGTCAATATTAAGGTGAATTATATTATACCTTGAGTTACCATAATATATTTTACGTATGTTTTGACTTACCATAATTTATTTTACACAAGTTGTATTTTATTAGTTATATTAATACAAGTTATGTTTCATAAATATTTCAATTACGTGGATTAATTTCTGAACTCTATTTGTTAAAATAAAACCCATAGATATGTTTGTTTAAATTTTAAAGAATGTTTGACTATGACCCTATAAACAATTATGTTTTGTAAGTACCACCACTGGAGTCTCACGCTTTGGGAGACTTAAATAACCATTGGCCTCTGTTTGGCTACTTCATGGTCCTCTGTTTGTCATGGATCCATTGACCTCTGTTCTGATTGTCACTTCTGTGACCTCTGTTCTGTTCTGTACCGTGGTTATGATTATTTATTTACATAATTTCTGTATTTCAGTTTCTGCCACTTAAATGATTTATTTACCAAATCGAGTTATGTAAATGTTTTGACTTAACTAACTATCCATGGTTATTTTCTATTCCCTATACTCTTGGCATAATATTTCTCACTCTGTTGTGCGTTTATAGCTGTTACCCTTTTAGGTGACGAGATGTAGGGGAAACCCATAACCTCACGAAATGGAACCCGCACGTGGATTAATGTTGAACCACTATTTTGTCTTTCTTTTCTTTCTTTTTTTTTATTTTATATTTTTGCTCCTTTTTGTTATACTCGAGGCCGGTCACTGAATAATAAAATAATAAAAGTCCTATAAATGTATTTTTTCTTATCAAAATAGTAAAATTGAGTAATTTCTTGTTTAATTATTTGTATTTCCGCTTGCGCAATTTAATTTGCTACAAATAGAATAAGTCATTGAGTTTCGATTCCAACCCTAAGCCCCTAAGGTTGGGTTGTAACAAATATAACAATATATTTTTGTAAATCCAATTCATCTTCATAGGTATGTTTTATTTTAAAGTGAAAAGTTCACATTAAGCCATATCATTCTATGTGCAATTTTGTATGAATTTTTTGTTTATATATTACTACTTTTGCTAAAATTAGAGATTTTAATTTGTGGTTCTTTGTATCAAAATTAATAAGTTTTGTCACGACCCGCTCCCCGTACCCAAGGGTTAAGCATCGTGATGGTCAGTAACTGAGATTACCTTCGGCCAATTCTTAAACAAATTAATAAACGCGAGCGGAAATAATATTCAAGTGAAGGTACCAAAATAATCATTGGAGTTTCTATTAATTACTTGTCAGAGTTAAATTATCTCTACAAAGTGCTTCGTGCCTACCCTACGCGCTGGCCCTGACATATCACTTGAAAGTGGTAAACAACTATAAGCACATGGCAGAGTGAGACATATTTTACTAAGAGTATAAAGGGCATAAAATTCACCATGGATAATTATTGGCTAAACAGAGCTTGATATTAAAATACAGAATATATAATACAGAGATCAAATACATAAATCATATACATAAATCATAACCACGTAAAGGTACAGAAACGAAACAGAATAGATGTATGGACTCAAGAGATGGCTCATACGAACTCTAGAGGGACTCCCACCAATAGTGTAGCACTTAGTTCCGTATAACACTTTGCTCCACACCACGAAGTCATACCACGGTACAGAACCGGACAAATGTATGGACTCAAGAGGTGGCTTGTACGAACTCTAGAGGTGGCTCCCACCATAGTGTAGCACTAGCTCCGTACAACACTTTGCTTCTACACCAGAAATTCAGAGGGTCAATGGATTCATGACAGACAAGGGTCACAAAGTGACTAATCAGAGGGCCAATGGTTATTTAAGTCCCCCAAGGCGTGAGACTCTCGTGGTGATACTTATAAAAAATAATTGTATATAAGGTCATAATCAATATTCTTTAAAATATAAACAAATATATCTATGGATTTTATTTTAAGCAAATAGGGTTCAGAAAATAATCCACGTAACTGAAATATTAATATAGTTTATAATAATTTATAAAACATAACTTGTATAAATAAACTATCGTAAATCAAAACATATGTAAAATACATTATGGAGACTCAAGGTATATATAACTCACCTTAACTTTAATACCTCATTCTTTCGTTCCACTACCAAAGACCTACTTAGCTTCCATATTTTTTTCCTCCATTTTCTTCATTTCTTTCTCCTTCCTTTCTCTCATTCTTTCTTTTTTTTCTCTTCCTTTTCTTTCTTATTCTTCACCCCAGCAAATCCTCTTTTTATAAGAGAGATTGCCATGGCCGCCAAGCCAAGTTGCCACGTGTCACCTTCCTATTAATCTCATTAATTTAAGCTTATCCAAACTTAACTTAATTATAAATATTATATTTTGATCCTTTTTGATCTCTAAATTCTTAATCATTATATCATTTTATAAAATTACACATAATAATATAAAATAAATTATATATTTTCTTAATTGTGATTAAATAATATTAGTATAAATTGTACAGAATAATTAAAAATCTGGGTTATTACAAGTTTGATGTGTTGAATTAAAAACTTTAATTTAGGGTGATTTGTGTTAAAATTATAAATTTCTAAAGGGATTTTAGTTTCTTTATTTTTAAACAATCATGAAGAAATAATTTTATTTTTAGTTATGAATATTGTGAAGAATCAATTACGAAATCAAATGAGAGATCAAGGAAATGAACAATAGCTTAGTAACATGCATTGAAAGAGAATTTTTTTTATAGTATTGGTAATTTAATATTATTATGAAAAACTTTCAAAGTATAAAAGTTTATATTAAATTTTTTTGTTAAGAGTACTTAAGTTTTTATGGTTAAAATTAGCTCAAAATTTTAATATTAACTTTTTACTATTGATTAGAAGAAGAAAAAAAATTCAACATTGTAATCAATAAGTGCCCTTTCTGAATCAATTTTTTGGCTCCGCCACTGCTTATATAAGTGATCCCACAAAAATGAGCAAGTTGAATACAAATTCGAGTGAGTTTGTGAAAAGTTAAGACTTACACGAATTTGTATTCAACTTATATATTTTTATAAGATCACTTATGTAAGTTCGTAAAAACTTACGTAATTTTGTGATAGGGGTGCATACAGTGTGCATTACATACTGAAAAATTTTCCTTGATTATTCAAAATAGGTTCTTTACCAATTTGCAATTTCTTTTTATAGTGTTCACTCCTATCTAAGGGTGTACATGGTGCAGTTTAGATGGTTTCATAGTAAAATTATAAATCGAATGGCAAATTAGCAGATTGACAAATTGCGATTTTGGACGGTTTGGCAAATTGAAGAATATTCTAACCAATTATTAAGCCTTTGTATAATATATAACACTAATTTACATAATATTTTTTAATATATATAATACAAACTAATTTTACATAATATTTCTCATATATATAACTATTAATTTGTAATAAATTTCACATATTAAATCTTTCTCACACTTATTTTTATTTTGATATTTCATTATAGGTTAAAATATATATACGTATTAACTATAGCGAAGCGGAGCGGTTTTGAAGGCAGATTATAAATTTTAAAGTTTAAACCACAGTTAGCGAATTGATGCAGATTGGTGCGGTTTTAGCAGATTGGGCGGTATTCTACACATATAACGATTTCGGATTTGACCCAACCCGTTTTGGATTTGGGATGTCTTGTCTTGTATCATTGTTTATGTCCTTGTTCATCTCGTACTTCATTGAGTTTGGCTATTGGAGTATCATTGTCGTGTTTAGAACAGGTTGGCAGCTTGTTTTTCAAAAGAAAGCCTGCCCATATTTTGGCCTCTTTGCTTGAGCGATCTTTTTGTCATTCGAGCGGTCCATATGAACTTTCAGTACTTTTGCAGGTTTGAAAAAATACTAGGAGGGTGGTGTTTTAGCTCGAGTGATCCTTCTTGCGCTTGAGTGGTCTTGGCTCGAGCGGTCATTCTTGAGCTCAAGCGATCTTTGGGAACTCCCAGTACTTTTGAAGTACTTTTGCAAGCCTACAAAAGTACTGGAGGGTGGTGTTCTTTGCTCAAGCAGTCTTACTTATTGTGTTTGGTCACTCGAGCGACCATTCCTGCGCTCGAACGGTCTGCGCGTATATCAATCCGTAAAGTCACATTTTTGGATCACTTGTTCACATCTCTCTCTCTCTCTCTAAACACTTCAAATTCCCAGATCTCTTTCCTTTCTCTCTAGTTCTTGAATATTTGGCCCAAATACACTTTGATCCACCAATTTCTCTATCATAGTTCCTTTGTTAAAAAGGTGGAGCTCACCTAGAGCTTCGTTTTGATCGGAGCAAAGTTCATTTTCAACTTCGTTGAGTTTCAACTCTTGTTCTACTTGGTTCTTGTCTTTGAGGTAGGGATTACTTTGACCCTTTTCTAAACAAGATAATGATTTGGGGGAAATTTGGATGAAACCTAGGGTTTGGCTTTGAAATCAAAATAGAGGTTTTCAAAATAGGCTCTTGTATATGATTGTGGCTTGTTAAAAATGGTTGGGTTGTGCTAAATGATGGATTTTACCCATGGGGATTGATTTTTAAAGAAAAATGGGGTTTTGCCTTAAATTGTGAAAATTTAATTTTGTACAGAGAAATGAAATTGATGTTGATTTTATGGAATTGGAACACTGATGATGATGGTGGTGGAGTTGAATATGAGTTATCACTCCTACTTAGAAATATTGGAGAGTATATTTGTATTGAAAATTAATTATCTATTTAGAGATATCTGTTTTGGGCTATCGGTGGAGGATATCTATGATTATTGTAGAAATTGTATGAGAATTAAGTGAATTGAAACTATTTTTTCATCTATTTACATTGAGCATTGTAACATATTTAACACATTGGAATTGTCGTTGTTTTGAGAAAAAATGGTGAATACCTTGATAAATCTGGGTAGGAGTGTAGTTGTGGTATTATGTTGACCTGTGTGTCCTTGATGAAAGTCCAAAAACTCGCGTGATTAAGAGTCAAGCCTTCCGGTTAATACCGGTAAATATGACAAATCGGTAGCCCTTGTAACCTACTTGTAAACACGTCCTAAAGATTCTGCCCTATTTTCTATTATAAAGGAAATAAATTCATAAATTTGAGATGTAAACTTGGCATAGCATGGTTTTAGAAAGAGATATAAAATGTTTTGACACAAACATTGCATATGCATTCACCTTATAACTCTGTTAAGATTCATACACTGTGTTAGAGTATCTTTATTGGGAATTGGCTCACCCTATGTGGAAAACTATTTTCAGGTGCTAACAATATGCTTCCGTCAAGGCAATAGCTTGGGAGGATTGAGAGCTAAGAGTTTTTATTTTTTGTTATTGTTGTGTTTATTTTGTACAAGCCTAGGGCTTGATTTGTATTGAGTCCAAACTCACTTTTGTTGTAACGAAGCACTGTCTTGGAAAGATATAGCCAATAGGGCATATTTATATCTGTTTAACTCTTATTTAAAATCTTTTGCTATGACACGTGCTATAGATTCAGGATTAGGACTTATAAATGTATTACTGCATGTGTTATACTTTTGTAAAGAGATGAAATCTTATAATGAAAGAACATTATATCCAAGGATCTGTTACCATTGGAAAAATGGGTTTGGGTGACTTCTTTTAACGGCGTTTGTTCAAACGCCACTTTAATTAATATTTAACAACATTAAACGTCGCATATTCTTTTAATAAAACAACACCGTTTTGGAATAGGAGGCGTTTTTAAACGCCTCCAAATACGTTGTGCCTCATACGCCTATTTTGAATATGAGAATACTTGTTAAAGCTTTGTAAACCCTTATTTTGAATCTCACGCCTTCACATTCCTCGTGCCTCTCTCTTGCTCACCCCCAATTACTTCTAAACCCTTGAGAGCGATTTCGATTTGATACTCTGAAGCTCCACTATCTCTCTTTCTCTCTCGATTCATTCTTTGTTCTCTGCAATATCGCTCTGAAGCTCTGGGAGATTGCGAAGAGAGAAGAGGGGTTGGTTTCGATCACAGAGGAAGTGATCTCAGGAGAGACTATGCTTGATTTCTCAGATTGGTCTCAGAGCGATTTCGATTTTGAGATTCATCTCAGAGCGATTTTGCATATGCGGAGAAGGGAATAAAGAGTTTGGTAATAGTGAGATAGATCATCTTTCTAGAGACAACGAATGAACCTCTTGCACCACTCTCTCCACTAGTATTCTTCCTTCTCTCGGTGCCCATTCCAATCGCAAATCCAAGCTTCGTTCCTTCATCATCTCCCCCTTCCATTCCCGTTACAAGTCTCATTTCTTTTCCTCTCTTGATTTTCTGCTTCTGTTTTTGTTTTTTGAAATAGGATTCGCTTCAATAACATAGTTTTTTTTACTATTTATATATGTGCATACATGTGTTCTATGTTTGTATGTCACTCAAATGCTTTATTAATTTGCACGATTTTGTTCACATTTCGGTTTCCGTTTTTTCACCTTTCAGATGTTGATGTTATTGTCGTTTGCTTATTTTTTGTTTATGGATCTTGTGAAGCCTTCAATTATTATTATTATTATTTTATTTCTTTTTTGTGTTGTTTGATTTTTGACATCTACGCTAAGTATGGTGTTGGCTTTATGTAATAGTTAGATAGTTAGATAGTTAAATATAATCAAATAATCAATGCAATTAAAAGGAAGTAAAGAACATAATGCTTGGACTGTTTTTTTGTGGTGATTGGTAGCATCAAATTTTAATAGTGAAAAATCTTTAATGACAAGTCCCGAATAAATTATGACTGATTCTTGGTTGGAATGCTAGAATTTCGCTATTCCAAGAAAGTAGTTTTTGTGAAATAGGATTTTGAAAACCATAATCATTATGCTTCAAAGCCAATGTTTTGGGGGAGGGCCTTGATTTTGAAATAGTAATTGATAGACTTCTTCATTCTCAGCCACAGTTATGCGGTTACAAATGTTTTGTACCAGTAGCAGAGATTGCATAGGAGCAGAGTTCAGAAGAGCCAAGTTTCCATATTTCCACAAAGCTAATGAAAATCAAGCATACTCGGTAAAAAAACAATATTTATTGGACTGTTTAGGGAAAAGAAAAAAGTGTTACACAACTTCATTTTCTGATTCAAACCAAAGAGTGTGCTGACATTACATAATATAATATATAGATAGTATAGATAATGAAGCAAAATTTAATCAAAATGATTTTCTTGATTGCAGTCTTCACTTAATTGGTATAATGATCATGCAAGAGAAAAAAAAAGTGGGTAGAATTGTAGTTTGGAAAACAAAAAATTATTATCTTCATCTTTTCCCTTCTGTTCTCCACTTATTTGTTTAATTTTTAATTTTATTTTTTGTTTCTTTGTATTTGTGATTGGGTTTTGTACTCATGTGCCAAGAATCAAGTGCTCATTTTACTTGTGATTTTCATAATTTTTATGGTTTCATGATTCATATTGTGATTTATTTGATTTAGACGATTGCATTGACTTTACTTCCATTTTAATCATCATAGATCTTTTCATCCATTCTTGATGGTATGAATGTGACAAATGTAAATTTTCAAGTCTGAACTGTCCAAGTCTGAAAGTTGCTAGTCTGAACTGTTGGACATGTCTATTGTTCTATTTCTTTTTCCTTTCCATCACTTGTCTTTCTGCATGGTTTTTCATTGCTTTCTGCATTTTCATTGTTTATGTTTTATTACTTAGTCCATTGTACAGCCGAATTGGGCTAACTCTACTACTTACAGAGCATGGAGAAGGATTGCAAGTTCTTCATTATGAAGTTGGGCAGAAATGTCACGACCCGCTCCCCGTACCCAAGGGTTAAACATCATGATGGCCAGTAACTAGGGTTACCTCCGGCCAATTCTTAAACAAATAAATAAATGCGACCGGAAATAATATTTAAATGAGGGTACCAAAATAATCATTGGAGCTTCTATTTAATTAAATTGTCAGAACTGGACTATTTCTACAAAGTGCTTCGTGCCTACCTCATGCGCTGGCCCTGACATATCACCTGAAAGTGGTAAACAACTATAAGCATATAGCAGAGTGAGAAATATTATACTAAGAGTATAAAGGCATAAAATTCACCATGGATAATTTTGGCTAAGCAGAGCTTGATATTAAAATACAGAATATATAATACAGAGATCGAATACGGAAATCATATACATAATCATAACCACGGTACAGAACGGAACAAAATAGATGTATGGACTCAAGAGATGGCTCATACGAACTCTAGAGATGGCTCCCACCATAGTGTAGCACTTAGTTCCGTATAACACTTTGCTCCACACCAGAAGTCATAACCACGGTATAGAACCAGACAAATGTATGAACTCAAGAGGTGGCTCGTACGAACTCTAGAGGTGGCTCCCACCATAGTGTAGCACTTAGCTCCGTACAACACTTTGCTCCACATCAGAAATTCAGAGGGTCAATGGATTCATGACAGACAGAGGGTCACAAAGTGACTAATCAGAGGGCCAATAGTTATTTAAGTCCTCCAAGGCATGGGACTCCCGTGATGGTACTTACAAAACATAATTGTATATAAGGTCATAGTCAAATATTCTTAACATATAAAACAAACATATCTATGGGTTTCTTTTTAATAAATAGGATTCAGAAATAAATCCACGTAACTGAAATAATAATCTAGTTTATAATAATTTATAAAACATAACTTATATAAAATAAATATAATAAGTCAAAACATAGTAAAATACATTTTGGTGACTCAAGGTATAATATAACTCACCTTAACTTTAATACCTCGCTCTTTCTTTCTACCACCAAAGACTCTTTCAACTTCCATTATTTTTTTTCTCTCTCCTTTCTCTCCTTTTCCTTTCTCTCATTTTCCTTTCTCTTTGTTTTTTTCTCTCACAGATTCAACTTCTCCCTATTTATAGAGATTCAATTCGTGAGCCCCAAGCCAAACTCATACACGTGGCCAGTGCGGATCGTGCCACGATTTGATTCAATCTTCATCTCGATTTGCTTCATTATATTTATAACTACAGATTATAACTTATCTTAATAAATATTTAAGATAATTATATTTTGACCCAAATTTCTAATATAATTATATAAATAAATTAATCCCTAATTAAATTATACTTTATCATATATCAACAGAAAATTAATTAGTTATTTTACTACTACACCTATTATTATTATTATTTATATTTTGACCCCTAAATTTTTAATAATTATATTATTTTATAAAATTACACATAATAATATATAATAAATTATATATTTTCCTAATTGTGATTAAATAATATTAGTATAAATTCTACAGAATAATTAAAAATTTGGATTGTTACAAGAAATATGAGCCTCATTATGACTACTTTCTTGATGAGTTCAATACTAAAAATGGGGGCCAACGGATAGCGACACTACTCATGTATTTGTAAGAGTTGTACCTCCATTATTTTTTGTTCACTTGGGACAATGTTGAAGCTTTGCACTAAAATGCATCTTATATAGAATTTTTTTTTCCCTTGTAACTTCATTTTCTTTTGCTATTGATGCAGATCAGATGTAGAAGAAGGAGGTGAGACTATCTTTCATGCAGCTAAGGGAAATTTTAGTGTTGTGCCGTGGTGGAATGAGTTGTCCAAATGCGGTAAAAAGGGCCTTTCTATCAAGCTAAGGATGGGCGATGCTTTGCTTTTTTGGAGCATGAGGCCTGATGCCATATTAGACCCATCCAGTTTACATGGTTACTATTTCTAATCCTTTCAATTTGTGAACAAATAATACTAAGGTCCAATTATGATTTTACAAATTGGTTATTTTAGAAGAGTAGGTTTTGGCATTGTTTAGTACTATTGTGCAAATACATATCAAATGCTTCTAATTGGAAGTTGACTTAGCTTGTTTTGCTGGTTGTTTTCTTTTAGTTGTATAGCAAACCGAAAGATTTTCTGAGTTAAAAGACTTCTATTATTGTTTGTAATGCGCACCAGGTGGTTGCCCTGTGATTAAAGGAAACAAGTGGTCATCTACTAAGTGGATGCATGTTGAGGAATACACAGCCTAAGCCATATTTTTCAAGGTAGCTGTAATACATGAAGTTATCATTCTAGACCTTTTATGATTTTTCATTATTGCTGTTACACTTTTCAAATTCTTGGTAGTTGTTGATAGTTGATTATTCTGCTCTGGTTTTGGATACGTTAGATAAGATAGATTGTAGATTGTTTTAAATTGCAACTTACATTGCACAAGGGCATTCACTACAGAATTTTGCATGACAATAAATGGTAAATTCTTATATGATAGCTTGTGATTATGTTTTTGGCATTCATTTGCAGCAGCAATAGCCAATAACATAGGCTACTCATTACTCGGTCCTTCTCAATCTTTTTGTTAATGGGTTTGCTTGCTTTAGAGTCCTTGTCAATGGGTTTTCACTTTCTTTGACTCTCTTCCTCCATTAATTTGACCTTTCAATGTAAAATGTGTGTGTAAAGAAACCTTAACTGTTACTGTCAAATTTTCCTTCACAAGTATCTTCTTTTGGCACTTCAACCATGAACTTTTTGCTTATGAATTTGTGTTTATATATAGAGAGAGTGTGTTTTAGGGCTTTTTTCTTTTCTTTTCTTTTTCTTCTTTTTTTTGATGATAATGTGGCTACATTTCTTTGTTGTTTGAGGTCTTTTGACTCTTGTGAATGGTGGGTTGTTGTTGTGATGAAGTTTATTTGAGTAGGATTTGAGAGGTTTTAGCTGGGGAAGAAGCTTCAAAATGTTTGGGTTTTCTCGCAGACGAATGAAGATTGGGAGGTAAATCCCTACCCATACTCTTGGGTATATACATGAATATATACTTCTATGTTCACATAATGTTATGCATATATAGATATGGAATTTGGAAACGTATGGTAGTTGTGTTGAATGTGAAACTATGTTGGTTAGTGTGATTAGTTCTAAAGACTCTGAATATGATAAAAGTTGAAGAATTAGAAGCTTCACAAATTTGAAACCACCAAATTAGTTAGAATAGACTTCTTTCACTTTTTGTGTTAGTCCTAATCTTCTTAGATTTTTCTTAAATTTTGTCTCTCATAATAACTCAATATCTTTTTATTTATTTATTTATTATTTTTTTTTATAGAACTTTATATTTTTATTATCAGATTCGGGTTCTAATGATGAGAAGTTTGGGATGTGCATTGAGATATATAATTTTAAAATAAGAAATTGGCGCTTGGGCACTCATTGTCTCTATGGTAGTCACAATTTTATTATTTTCTTATTGAAGGAAGTAGTAATTGCCGTGGATGGGAAGTGGTGAAACCATTGTAATGGTGGTGGATGTGGTAATTGTGGTGGTTGTAATCACCCCCTTCCCCTTTTTTGTTGGGTTGGGTTTCCTAATTTGTGGAATTTATTTTCTTTTTTCCTGTGCTGAAATTCTTCTTATGCAAAGATAGATGTTTAGTCTGCTTTAGAAACTAATTGTCAGATACATTTTTAATGCTTCAAATTCTGATAAATGAGATAGTCCTATGTTTATGGTTGTGAGCTAGGTACTCATACTTGGTATGCACTAGTTTTGTGGCTTTGTTTTTATTATTATTATGTTTTATGATTGGCAGAGACCAAGAGGATTGAAGGAAATAGGAAGCAGCATGGAGAGCGATTCAGAATGATGGTGAAAGATGGATAGGGCTTACCTTTGGATTTTTATTTCTCTTCTTTTTTCTTTTTTTCCTCTGATCTAACTGGGAGGGGGGGTTTGGGTGTTTTGGTTCACTTTCTTCTTATTTTTTGTGTTAAATGGGGAAGTGGTGAGAGAGAGAAGAGGGTAATGTTATTTTGTGGCTTTGTATACAAAATAGTAATTTTTTGATTGAGAATTGTGAATTCAATTGTTGGATATGTTATTTTGTGAGTAATGGTGATTGGATATTAAATTGAATGAGAAAGTGAATTAATGTTGCATTTGCTATTTGAATGGGAGTTATTATTTCATATTAGTGCTATTCAATTCTATTATAGGTATTCTTTTAGTTCAATCACATAAAATTAGCACAATTTCAAAAAAAAAAAAAAAAAGAAGATAACACAGCGTTTCTAAAAACGCCACTATCATACTAACGGTTTGAATTTTTAAAATTAAAAAAGCTACGACGGCGTTTCAAAAATGGCGCTAAAACCACAGTGATGTTACAGTACCATTAGGGTAGGACATTTGGCGGCGTTTAAAAACGCCGCCTATACTAATATAGCTACGTTTTTTAAACGTCATAAAGGTATAGCGATGGCTGCATTGTCGGCGTTTGGTATTTAAACGTCATAAAAAGAAATAGCGACGTTTTTTGCACCTATAGCGGCATTTTTTAAACGCCGCTAAATGTGCATTTTCCAGCAGTGTACTATTTGTGGGTTGATCTTATTGTAATTATTTCGGGGCGTTTCAACACAACCCTACTCTTATCTAAGCAATGTCTGATGGCGGGCTATAGAATGCAGGATTGAAGATGATATCCTCGTTTATAATTTTTTAAAGACATGATATAATATCTGAATGGATAACATATTTTTCAAAATGGCACTATGTACAATACTAAGTAGTATGATATTGTGAATGGCTTATCTCCAGTTAAAATTTTAACTGGATCAACCAGTTGAAATCTCTAATTGGCAAGGTTGGCCTTGGGGTGAGGCAACCAAGGCGGTCGCCTCGAGCCCTCAATTTTGAACAAAATTTAGGACCCCTAACTAGGGGAGTGTATCATGTATTATTTCATAATTATTTCAATATTAGCTCAATCCATTTATTTTCATGTTGTCGTATGGTGTTATTTTGATTCGTATCTGATTGATGTTTAATATGAAAACTTTTGCTTTTAATTAAAAATAACTTAGCAAGTGTATGGAGAGATTAAAATTTTTCCCATAAGTTGAATGTTATAAAATTTGTTTCTACTAAATAAAATTATCATATAATTCAATTGCATTTTTCTAATTAAAAAAATTGTAACTTATTACTATATGTTTTTTTCTAGATTGACTCTAAAATAGGTAACAAAAAATATATATATCTTAAATGAAAAAAAGATATTAGCCTTAATTGTAACGCCCTCAAAAAAATTATACAAATCAACCATTCATAAGGTCTAGAGACATAATAGAAATGTTATATTTTCATTAATCAGAGTTAATATTATAAAAGATATCACATGCATTACACTTTCATAAATATTCATCTTGAAACTATAGCATGTAACTCTAGTTTAGAACAACAAAATAAATGCTCTAAGGGCTTACATCTTTCTAAGTAATCACTTGGTTACAACAAAAGAAAGAGTCAAAAGCTCTTTACAATTAAAGCCCTCAACTTAAAAGAAGACATATAAACATAAAAATGAAATCACAAAAGTAAAGCCTTTGGCCTCTAAGCCTCCCAAGCTATGTCCTTGGAGATGGCATATCAACTGTACCTAAAAATGGTTTCCCAAATAGGATGAGCCAAAGCCCAGTAGAGATGTGTTAAACCATACATGAGAATTAACTAAAATATGAGCATCAGATAAATGTGCAACATTTTTAACCAACACATATTCTTTTCAAGGTCATTCAATATAGATAACCAATATCTCAATTCATTTCCATTCTACCATTTCGGGTAAATCAATTAGCCAAGTTCATTATTATCAAGCAACCAATATGAGACTACAACTCAATGGTTCACAATTCAATACATTCATCAAATCCAACACTTCTATTTCTTGCCATTTTACGGAACCACGTCCGAGGGAACCGGCACCCATAAATATATAAGATTTCGGGATTTTCACCCTGGACACCCCGGCCAACTTAATTATCAATGGAGTCCATCCCCTATCTCCTCCCAAACAATGGAGTACATCTCCTATCTCATCCTAAACAAAGATACATATACAATATATTTAAACACGTTGTCATATACAATGACCAATTAAATCACATATTCAATGGTTTAATCCAACCGTCATATTCAATGACATAATCCAATTGATTAGTTTCAATTCACGTAATCCACATGCAGTTTCTACAATAATCATAGTTATCCTCCACCGATAGCCTAAAATAGATATTTATAAACAGATAAATAAATCTAACAAATAGATAATTTATCATATTTTCCATAGATGAGTGATTTATCGAATCCAACTACACATCTCATTTGTGCATTCTTCCAATTGCATATTTCTTATAACAATTTCATTATTTATACCAATAATTTATTTAACTCATATTAGGGCAAATCTCCCCCTTTTTCAAACATTAACCTCCAAGACTCAATTTCACCATTCATACACAGATAATCCCATTTTCAAGACCTCACATAAATTTATGGAGCCCAAAACAGAAAACCCCTGTCTCAAAAATTCAAATCCAAACCCTAACTTCACCCAAACTTCCTAACTCCACCATTTATACAAAAATGATAAATATCAAGGTTAAACTCATATTAAAGAATAGAACATCCCTACCTCAAGCTTAGATGAGAGAGAAGAGAGAAAGCTCAAAAGTCGGTGGTGATGAAACTACGTTTTACTCGGATCATAACGAAGCCCTTGACAAGCTCTACACTTTATCTCAAAGGAGTAAGGTGAAAAGATCACTCTAGGTGAGTAGATTTAGAGATTTAAGTGAAAAAGTTTGGGTTTTAGAGAGAGAAGTGAGAAATCACGGTTCAAGAGGAAAAAGAGGAGGAAAATCATGAAAGAAAAATGGTTTGGGCTTATTTATAGCAGTGAGGAAAAGCCCTAAGGTCAAATAAAATAATAGGCCCAAAAACCCCCTTAGATAGGGCCCATTCGAACCTCAAAAATCTAAAAAAAACACGCAGGGATCGACCCTTTGGGTATGGGGGTCGACCCTTTAGGTAGAAAAGACAATCTGCACAAGCAAGGGGGGTTGACCCTTAGACAGGATAGAGTCGACCCTATTTCTAGCAACTAACACACATACATAAGAGGGTCGACCCTCCCTAACCTGGTGTCTACCCTATTTTCCAGCAACTAACACATAGACATAAGAGGGTCGACCCTCCCCAGTCTGGTGTCTACCCTATTTTCCAGCAACACTCCCAGAAACTTCACCAACAGGTAAGGGTCGACCCTTAGGAAGGCTGGTGTCAACCCTAGAATGGAATTTCTAAGTCTCCAAGGAACTTTTGACAAGAATAAGTGCGAACAACCAAACCCAACAAGTTTAAATCGGATTATACTCCTCCAAAACCAACCCATAACAGCACCAAAAATTTTCAAAATAAAAATAAAGGATTTGAATACACTTTTCCATAAGCTTTGAAGAATACAGGTGCTACATTAATTATTATTTTGCATATTTTTTTATTCAGTTAGATGAAATTAAATAAAAAATTAAAAATATTTCATGGCATGCCTTAATAAACATTAAATATATAACTAATAATTCATGTTATTGAGTCGTGTCATACTTGGATTCATGTTGAAAAATAGTCAACCCTAACTTGCTAATTTTATATATTGCTTGAATTGTGTCGAAAATTCTTATCCTTAGCTCCAATTAATTTTAGTTATTATAGCATTGGTAAGTTAAAAAATAAAGATTCGATTCAACTAATTAAAATTCAAGTATTATATATATACATATATATTTGTTATCTAAATTTTGTTAAATTGTAATGCAATAAAAATAAATTTTTATCCTTTCTGTTTTATCCAAACAAAATTTTTTTTTTTTTTGGGTAATGATATATGGCGGGCCCAATTTAAAAAATTCGCCCTAGGCCCCTAATAACTCAAGACCGACCCTGCTGATTGGTAAGAATTTATAAACGGAAGATTCTGACCAATAAGAGTCATTAAACGGAAGATTTTAATCGGTAAGAATATTTGAAAAAATTTAACTAGGCCATATTTTCATAGACTCTTACCGATAAGAAATTTCCTTTTAATGACTCATACCAATAAGAAACCTCAATTGTCTGGTCCAATTGAAAGTTCAACTGGAGAGAAGCCAAACCCTATCATATATTTGTTGAGTTGAAATATGAAGCAAAAAGACATATTTACCCTTTCAAGAACCTTAAGTTTTAACCATTGATAAGCCTAAGTGTAAGACGAAATTAATGTATAGAATCTGCTTCTCTCTAGTCTTAAATTTAGACAGTAAAATGTTGTCTAAGCCAGTGAAGCCTACCACGAGCATGTTTGTTTATTTTGCAGAGCACTACATATATTATCCCTAGAAAAAAATTAGATCAATTTGATAATCGTAACCTCTCAATTTTATCATGTTTGTCTCCAGAAAAATGAATAATAAATGTATTTTTGAAAACAGAATATCAATTTTTTTTGGAGATAAACATGATAAAATAAAAAGACTATGATTATCAGATTAATTTAATTTTTTTAAAGAATAATATATACACAAATTATTGAAAGGGCGAATTACATTAATAGTTCTTGTAGTTTAGAACTTGTGTCACTTTGGTTCTTGACTTTTTAATTGTAATATATTTGACCCTAAATTTTGAATCTTGTTACAAATAAAGACAATCAAAGATATTTCTTTTGCAAATAGTCCATTTCAAAAACAAAGTCGTCATACAATTTATTTTTGTGTTGGTTAATTTGTATGTTGTTTGAAATGTAATGGCCTTCTTTTTAATTAACAATGCTGGCACTTTCTTGGTTATAAAGTTTGTTTGGTTTGATTTTCATAATCTATTTCAGAAAATTTTTCTAAGAAACTAAAAATTAAATTTGTGAAAAAAATTAAAAACACATCATTTTTATATAATTTTATCTTTTGGGATGGTAAAAATAATTTTTTTAAAATAATTTTTTTTGATATTTATTTTCATTAAATTAGTTTTTATTTTTTCAAAAATCAAATATGGCAATAATTTTGATATAATTATTAAATCAGTCCATTAAATTAAAACTAAAACTAAAACTAAAAATATTTAATATATTAAATATATCGATTACCCATTAAAAATCTAATAACCATCCATTACGTGATAACTATCCAAAAATATCTGTTAACAACAAAAATAACCATCAATTACATGAAAACCATCCAAAAACATTAACAAAAATAACCACCCATTACATAATCACCATCCAAACCACATACTAAAAATTAATTTGGTAAAAAAATAAAAATGTAAAAGATTTATCATTTTTATATAATTTTATTTTTGGTGGGTAGAATTAATTTTTAAAAATTCAAAAATAACTTTTTGACATTTATTTTTGTTAAACTAATTTATATTATATCAAATTGATGACTTTACCCTTAAAATTGAGCCTTTTTTGTTTGTAAAGAAAACGATGTCTTCAATTATCTTTATTTGGAATGAGATTCAAAATTCAGAATAAAATGTATCACATTTGAAAGGTTAAAAACCAAAGTGATACAGGTACCAAACTACAGAACTATTAGTGTAATTCGCTCTTATCGAAAAGAAACCCGTAGTGAGCGTCAAGAGCCTGAACAAAACCATTAGAAACTCTAAAGTCTATGCAAGCAAACCTAAATTACTTATTTGTATCTCACAGACTCCTTGTGTAACAAATATTTATCTACTACTATTATAAAAGTGTGAAAAATTTGTCATATTTTTTACTTTTTTTAAACTTCAATTTCACCCTCTCAAATCTATTATATTTTGTAAAAGTCATGAAAAGTTCTATATAAACCAACTATCTATTTATTTTTGTAGTTGAATACTCAAAAACGATATATTTACTTGCAAGAATTCTATATAAATATAAACAACCCGTTTCTCTTCTTATCAAAAAGAAAAGAAAAAAAAGTTGTCTCCTTATTTTTTACATTGATGATGATTGAAGAACAAAAAATAATTAATCTTTCTTATTTTCTGTGTCTGCTTCTATACTGATTTACATAATATTTACAATTGTCCATCATGGATCAAATCATTGTGAATAACTTTGGTTGAATATTAAAATTGTAAGCATTTGTGTAAATCTAGATAGACGAAAGCGCATGTATTTTTTTTAAAAAAAAGATCTGTGTTGCTTCTGAAAAATTGGCAGGTTATCTTCACATATTTTCTTTTTGTTTAAATTATATTACATGAATTATAATATTTTACATGGTATTTTTATAACCAAGGTATGATGTCAAAATTTTAAACAAGAACTACTTTCGTTGGTTTTATTTTTTTAAAACTTTTAATTTTCATATTTTCTCAGTTTTTGTGATTAAAAATACAAAAATTTCTTCATATTTTATATTTAAATTATACTTTTACATGAAAATCTAATATCTAATAATTTAAATAGAATTAAATAGTAAAATATTAGTAAAAAAAATTATAAATTCAAACATGTACTGGTTTTTTTATTATTATATATTTTTTTGTTATTATTATTATTTAATATTAATGATTTTTTTCTAAAAAGAATACACAACAAATTATTTTGTAAGTGTATTTAGATTAATAAGTAAATCTAAATGTAAAAGTAAATTAAAAAATAAAAAATTATTAATTTATTAAATTAAGTGAATTTAAAAAGAAAATAAAAAATTATTAAAAAAACAGTGTCAAAGACCAAAAAAAAAAATCAAAATCAAAATCAAAATCAAAAAATTCAAAATAAAAGTTTGAAAAAACAAATCAAACCAAATACATAAATTTCTCTTTTTTTTTTTAAATCTTTTTTCACTAATTTATAATTTTACACAAATTATTCACAAATTCCTTTCAGTTTTTATGTGAATTTAATAATCTAATTAAAAGATGGTGCATATACACAAAAATGTAACACTAAACATCTACATTATGACCAACTATTTAATTATGAATAATTAATTTTTCATTGTTACCTATATTATATTGCTATAAAAGATTTCACATTTTACTTATGTGATATCTTATATATGCCAATGTCTACGTATATAAATATATAAAAAAAAATATAAACATAATTTTTATATGTTACTGTATTTATACATTGTTAATCTGTAATGCTATATTATTATCAGATACTTTAATTTTCTAACATGTACTGCTTTAGTAATATAGTTATAAAAAACTGTGAAATTTTGTATTATTCTCCTATCAACTTATGTTCAATACATATATAAATACATGTCATACAAACAAGTGTATACAACAAACACTTTCATTAACAAATCAAGACATTGCAAAACACTTCCATCACAACAATAATTGTACTTTTTTCCCCTCATAGGAAAAATCACATTACTGAGAGAAAATGAATTTTGAAATTCATAATAATATGATATCGCCTCAAACACTTATCAAAATATTTTTATTACAATGATTTATAATTATAATGATAAGCAAGAACAAAAACAAGAAAATGGTAAAACAAAAACTATAAAAAATAACATGCTCTCCAAGCAAAATTAGACGAGTTGAAGTAGGAGTTGTCCTATCTGCTGTGAAGTTCAAGAAAAACAATGTACCTCATGCACACATTTTAGTCAAATTATAAGGAAAAAAAATCAAATGATGCTCAAATATTATCGCAGCAGTTCAATGATGCAAAAAGTAAGTACATCAAATAAAAAATTTTGATCTATTTTTGTCATATGCTGATTACTTACAGATGACATAATAAATTATGTAACTTGACAATTTCATGAAAGTGACCTTACAAGCACTTATAAGTATAGATCTATAAATATCGTAAAAACAATTATAAAATTCCTATATCGATTGAAATATTAAGTTACAATATCATTTTGTTTTTTAAAAAAAAATTATTACACATTTTCTACATAAATGAAAGTCTACTAATGACTAATGTTACATTTTTCATCATGCAATATATTTGTGATATAAAAAATGAGACTTAACAATTCTTGATGTATAAAATATATTACATATTGATATTAATATAATCTTACATCAATAGTGTGCACATAATATGCAATAGTGGGTTCAATAAATTTGTATTATGGGATAAACTATTAAATAAAATTGTGTAATTATGCAATTAATTGTATACCTTCAATTGTATTACAGATACAGATTATGAAAAATTGAAGTGGAAAGTTGATAGAAAAAGATTTGTGTAATAATATATAAAAAGACTTGTTTATTATTTATTGTTTTAGATAAGATTGTAATATCTTTAATCTAGTTATAAATTAATATTTATATTTATAAAATTTCTCATTTATCATTTAAATTCTTCAACAAAGTATATATTAATTTATTACTTAGTTCTATTTTGAATACAGATCAATTTACTTATACAAGTCTCAATACTTTGTATACATATCATATACCAATTTAAGAGATACGCATAATTGCAATACTAATAATTGATGAAAAATCATGTGTCACGTGTAACGTACATGCCCAACCACTAGTATGTATAAGGTATATAACATGGTAAATCTTGATTTAAGTAAGGGAAATTCTATTATACATAGCACGTATCATATGTATCTTTAAGTTATGTCATTTTTTTTTTTTTTTAGTTATGACCAATCTTCTTTAGTTATGATATTAGGGCGAATTACACTAACGGTCCCTATACTTTGAGCCTTATGTCGCTTTAGTCCCTAACTTTTCAATTGTGATACATTTGACCCTGAATTTTAAATTTTGATCCAAATAAAGATAATTGAAAATACTATTGCTCAATTTCAAGGACAAAGTCGTCAATTTGATAAAATATAAACCAATTTGACAAAAATAAATGTTAAAAAAATATTTTTAAATTTTTAAAAATTATTTCTACCCACTAAAAATAAAATTATGTAAAATTGATAATTTTTTAGACATTTATTTATTTTTTTTAACCAAATTTAATTTTTATTATGTGTTTTTTATGATGATCGTGTAATGGGCAGTTGTTTTTATTTTCATTAAATTAATTTCCATTTTTTCAAAAGTCAAATATGGCAATAACTTTGATATCGCTATTAAACCAATTTATTAAATCAAAAAATTCAAAACTAAAAACATTTCACATATTAAATATATTGATTACACATTAAAAGCTTAACAACCATCCATTACATGATTATCATCCAAACACATAATAAAAATTAATTTGATAAAATAAATAAATAAATAAATGTCTAAAAGATTTATAAATTTTATATAATTTTATCTTTGGTGTGTAGAAATTATTTTTAAAAATTCAAAAATATTTTTTTGACATTTATTTTTGTCAAATTAGTCTATATTTTATCGAATTGACAATTTTGTCCTTGAAATTGAGCAATGCTGTCTTCAATTGTCCTTA
Source organism: Camellia granthamiana (assembly GCA_036172215.1). Classification (NCBI taxonomy): domain Eukaryota; kingdom Viridiplantae; phylum Streptophyta; class Magnoliopsida; order Ericales; family Theaceae; genus Camellia; species Camellia granthamiana. The sequence goes on along the minus strand of CM069915.1, from coordinate 52,321,962 downwards.
TTTGGAACAAGATTCAAAATTTATGATCAAATGTGTCACAATTGAAAAGTCATGAACAAAATGACACGAGTCTTAAATTATAAGGACTGTTAGTGTAATTTGCATATGATATTATTTTAATTATGACTTATAAATTTTTTAGTTATATCTTGTGTTGTTTAGTTATTATTATTATTTTTTTTTAATTTTAATTATAATCCATTAAGCAAATATGAAAGGTAAGACATAATGCAAATATCCTAAATTTACATATGCTTGCAAAATCTCCAGGGTATCAAACATTGAAAAATTACATGGCATTTCTATTTATCAACAGAATGAATCCATTATATGTAAACGCACAAAAAAAAAAAAAATCAATTTTCAATAGTGATTTCAAGGAGTTACCCAGGTATGAGAGAGAACACGTTCAATTTTCTAACCAATCAATGCCGGAGAAACAAACCTCACAAAACACGATGATCTTCATTGTCCACCGTCCGTTCAATTTTCATCGATGGGTATCAATCTGACAGATACCAGATTTTGCGGCGACCTTCGAGCCCAGATCATCCTGCTTGCAGTCTCTGATCCTGTTCGAATCCACTCCATCAGTCTGATTAACATGCGTAAACGGCATTGACACTCCATGAACCGCAATATTGAGGTTGTATATCAAATCAAAGCTCGTGATTTTCGCGAAATTGATTCTCATTGGCGCCAACGGACCTCCGCCGCTCGCGGTGGTCACCACCAGCTTCTCCCCCTTCTCCATCGTCGGCAATACCGTCGCCGCCGCCAAACTCTCCAGATCAGCTCCCATCAACCGTCTATTCGGCACAATATGAAGCCTCAAATCGGACACGTACGAGTGTCCGCCAGCGAAGATCGACGAATCATCGAGCGCAAACACCGTCATAGCCGTAAAGGCCGAGAGTTCCGAGTATTTGACTCTCAGCGCGAGAGCAAGCACGCTGAATCCACTGATGCGGAGGCGGAGCATAGCGTCTTGTAGCATCTGAGGCATAACAGACAACACCGCCGTAGACGGCGGAGGAGAAGGGAAAGAGAGAGAACTCATTCGCTCGATGTTGCAGGAAAGCGGAGAGAGGTGAGCGACGAAGCCTTGGACGCCGTGAACGACGACGTATCCATTGTTATAGAGGTCGGGCATGGTGATCTCCATGCCGCCGACGAATACCTTGCTGCTGATTTCATCGTTGGTGATGGTGATGCAGTGTCTGGGAGCTAGGGTTTCGATCTTGATGCCGAAGGGTAGATTGCGGAGGTGGGGGAGGGTGTAGAGACCAGAGATGATGTGTTCTTGGAGGAGGAGAGGGAGGGAGCAGGAAGGGCAGGTGAGGAGGGAAGAGTCGGTGGGTGCGAAAATGGTGGCGGGGGTGGGGGTGGAGAGAAAGGCGGCGGAGGAGAGTTGTTGGAAGCCGAGATTGGAGAGGATGGGAGCGAGTAGAGGGAAAGAGTAGGATGGAGAGGAGTCAATGGCGGTGACGATTGTTGTGGGAGAGATGAAGATGGAGGTTAGGAGGAGGAGGGAGAGTTGCAGAGGAGTAGCCATGGTCAGAGAGAGAGACAGAGAGAGAGAGAGAGGTGCAGTTATGTAACTGAAATGATACAGTATAGTTAGAGTTGGTTTGGTATCATCTAAATAAATTTATTTTTTGACTTTTTATAAAGGGAAAAGTTAGGGGTCATGAAAAAATTTTCATAAAAATGTTCATGAAAGATTTATGATCCTTGGATTACCTTAATTAATGTGTGGTACTTTATTCTAAGTGTAATTCAAGGATTACAAAGCTTTCATAAAAAAATTTTCATGATACCAAGCATTGTTATTTTATAAAATATGAATTTTATTTGAAGTGATGTGATGAGAGGTGATGTGACTTAAATAAAATATTCGTTTCGTTTTTTTAAAGAATTGTTTGGAAGGATTTAAATAAATATATTTTTTAATTTTTTATGAAAATATTTATAAAAAAAGATAAAGAAATGATATAATTTTAAAAAATAAAAATATAAAAAGTGTGCTTATATAGCACACTCCAAACAAGTTCTAATTTTTATTTTTGAAAATTAAATTTTTTTAATAAATTTTTTAAATATTTTATGTAAATTTTTGACTTTTTAAATACACATAATTTAAATGTATCTAAAAAATAAAATAATTATAAAAAATATTTAAAAATAATAATAAATACACAATAATATGAAAATGTATTAAATTTTCGTAATTTTTATACTTTTTTGCACTTAGTGATTTTTATTTTTAAAAAAATTCACAAATATTAAATTTTTTAATTGTATTTATATTAAATGTATCTAAAAAAAAATACTTCAAATATTACAAAAATCACTAAAAATAATATTAAAAAAATATATGAAAAAATCAAATTTTTAAAAAATTGAATTCAAAAAATTAGAACCAAACAAGGTGATTTGTGATATAATAAAGGGGAATTTTTTTAAAATCTCTAATATTAAGATTTTATAAAATAAATAACATACAATATTTTTATAATAGTTGGGATCCTCAATATTTCATAGAGAAAATTCGATTCAAAGGAATTTTAATTTTTATAGAGAAATTTCAAAATTTTCTTTGATTTCACAAAAAAAATTTAATAAGTGACCTTAGCTAATGAAAAATAAATATTGGACCTCTCCTACTACCCAAAGTTAGAGAAGGGTGTTTCACTAATTTTTCCTATAATAAATCTATTTTCTCATAAATTTTTAAAAATTAGTTTGGTAATTTTTATTTTTTTTAAAAACCATTATTATGACATAATTTTTTTTTTTTTTGGAAGAAGAAATAAATTTTATAATTAGTATTTCTATTTATCAAACTAATTCTTAATTTTTCAGAAACATTTTGAAAAAACATATTTTAGAAAGATTTGATTTAATGGGATGACTGTGAGACTTTCGTACAATAATTTTGTTTGGAGTAATGTTATACCCAAAAACAAAATAATATTGATTTATTTCAACTTAAAAGACCTATCAAAGTAAAGAACTTTTTCAAAAATACATCGTAATATTTTTTAATAAATTTTTATTTACAAATTACTCTTTTTGTTTTGGTTTTTTTTTTTGGTAAATAAAACACTGAGATCTAACACATTCCATTTCAAATCTAAACTGACTCGTAAATTTAAAAAATAACAATATCTCATTAAAAAATCGGTAGTGATTGGTAGCTCGAGAGTTGAGGCTCGAGAGTTGGCTCGAGGGTCAAAACGACGTCGTTTTGACCCTTTTTTTTTTTTTTTTTTTTTCTTTTCTTTTTCTCGTTGACCCTCCTTCACTATATTTTTTTTTTTTTGACAGAAGAAGAAGAAGACGGGCAGAAGAAGAAGAAGACGCAGGGGGAGGAGGGAGGGGGAGGGGGGAGGGGGAGGGGACCCTAATACAGGGGAGGGGGAGGGGGAGAGGGCCCTAATACAGGGGAGGAGGAAGCGGAGGCGGCGGAGGCGGAGGCGGAGGCGGAGGCCGACGATCTGACGATCTGGAGCTGGGTGACGACTGCGGGCGGCGAGGCCACGACGACGGTCGGCGAGACGATCGGCGGCTGGGCGACGATCGGAGCTGGGCATCGGCGTCTTCTCTCTCTCTTCCCGTCTGCTTCTCTCTCTCTGCCTCTCCCTCTCCCTCTCTTCCTCTTTTCTCCCTCTCCCTCTCCCTCTCTTCCTCTTTTCTCCCTCTCCCTCTCCCTCTCCCTCTCCTCTTTTCTCCTCTCTCGAGCCATTCGAGCCTCGTAGCATTCGAGCTACGAGGCATTTCCCTTAAAAAATTTCAATTTATGGAACGTTTTCCTCAAAATCTCTTTACCTAAATTACATTACAAATAATAAAATTTATGTGACCAATGTTATTCAAGCAATTGATCCAGCTATAAAACTTTTAATAAAAAAATGATCAAACTTTAAATATTATGAATTTATCTAATTTTTTTTTAAACTCTTAATGACGTGTTTGGTTGAGAGATTTAATGAAAGATTTGAAAAGAGAAAAAATAGGTGAAATGTGAATAAAATTTACTTATATTTGACCTAGTTTTACACACATTTTCTCTTTCTCTTTCCAAATTCATCCCCAAATCCCCCAATCAAATACAATGTAAATGATTCACATTTCTCCAAGAATGTGAAATTACCATGAAAGACGAGTAAATTACTATTCTATCCCAATTCGTTCCAAACAATGAAATCAAAAAGACCTAGAATCGCATTTCCATTCTCTCTCAAAACTGAGAGTTTATCACACACAAGTCTGCACCTTTTACAAAGCCAGATTATGGAACAGAAAGCCACACACAAAAAAAAAAAAAAAACAAAAAACAAACATACATAAAATAGTAACTAAAACAGGTAAACAAACAAGCAAATGAGTAATCAATGAAGTAGATTCAAACAGCTGTTGCTAGTAACAAGGCTGCAACTATGCAATTATTAAAAACACATGCTACTATAACCTTTCAAGAACAAAACCAGTCATAATTTTAGAATTTGAGCTGCCAGACAGGCCATCAATGAGCGGAGATCACGTTGTCATTCTTTCTTTCCAATTCCGTGAGACAGGTTATAGATGCCCCGTCCCTGGATGGAACGCATAAAATTTAACAGGAACAGTGATGCATCAGAATTTTATCCCATAAAAATGACCCCAAAAAAACAAAAAACTCAAAGGAAGAATGAGTAGAAATGAACTCACAATAAGAAATAGAGAAGTAGCTGCCAGAGCTGCCGGAATGGCAACAGAGGTGATCTTATCATATCGACCTTTCAGATATGTGTGTTTGTGGATGCTTTGAAAATATTTTTGCTTCTCAAATATCTTCTCTCTTGGTCTAAAGGGTGCCTCAGCTTCAGACATCCTGCATCATTTGGTACCACCCCCCCAAAAAAAATCTCAACATCAAAACAATTTCTGCACTCTATTCATTCTCTCACTCTGTTGTCATATGCATTCTTGTGTGTGAGTTGTAGTACAAACTCATATTTGTGAGTATGTACACAGCTTCATTGCATTCTGTACTGACTAAAGCTACAGAATGTTAACACTCACCAATGTTCAATCTTTTTACCAATTTCGTACCATAAAATAGATTAGGCTGGTTATCTAATTTGTTAGGCACATCAACATTATATTAAGCAATGTTAAGCTTTCTACAATAGAATGCTATTTGGATAAAAGGCTGTAAATGAATCAAGTCAAGTGCTAGGTCGTTTAAAATTTGGCTTGAAAACTTAACGAGCTTCAAAATGTGTTCAAGTTTGGTTTGTTTACATAACGAGCCGATTTCAAACAATCTTTTAATGAGCCAAACACGAGTAGCTTGATTTTTCATAATACATATAAGTTTATCAAGCCGAGTAGTATGTTGTTCAAATTTGACTTAAAAACTTAACAAGCTTTAAAATGTGTTCAAGCTTGACTTGCTTGCATAACAAACTGATCTTGAACGAGCTTTTAACAAGCCAAACAAGAGTCAAGCTCGAATAGTCTGATCGTTTTACAGCCTAACTGGGTATAAAAGACACTGGAATAGTCTGAGGTATTGCCAATAGTCCTTTTGGGCATCACTAGACAACCATGATGCGATGTTTGTCTGGTATTAACAGCATCAAGCAAGGTAACAAAGGTACTACATTGCTCTACCGGAACAGAATAATGGAAGACAGGTGCACTTTTACTACATCAAATTCAATCATTATTTTAACAGACTTTATATTGTATGAACGTATACAAATTTATGTTTGCTTCTATTAAACATCCAACCTACATATTTGGAATGGAACTATAGTAAAGCAGAATGTACTCCAAATGAAATCTACAAGTCACATTGAAATACAAAACATTTGTTGAATTTTTAGTAAATAAGTTTGACCTAGTTCCATGTTTAGATAGGATTATAGAGAATACCCAATCCATCTGAAAGCCTGAAAATGATTTTACATGCAAAAGAATTTATACAAGTGATTTTAGACATCCAAATATGATAAAGATATCAACAATAAACTGTCAAATACATACTTTTTTGTTATCAATAAATTACAAGAAATATATAAATACAGATTAAGATATGCATATAATTTTTTGCTACTTGTAAAAACTTGATATCCTATTTTAGCAGGAACGAAAGGCACAACCAAGCTCGAGTTCAAAACCCAGCCTTAAAGGTTTGGAGTTGAACTAGGGACCACCTTTGATGTCCCATTGGGAACAAATTGCGGTAAATACATGAAGTCTGAAGTGACAACATTTCACCAAATACAGTTCAACCAATTTTGGTAATGGAGATAATTATGGTTAAGAGTTGCATTTAAATGAAAGATTTAAACCTTCAAATGATGAATAAGATAATATGGACCCACTAAATTTCATGCATTTAAACAAATTGTCCAATTATATACGCTGAACAATTTCATGTCAATATCCTGGAGGAAACCAGCCAAGAATGAAAAGAAGAAAAAGGAAAAACCAGAAATTTCACAAAGAGTACACCTAGGCCATGTTTCATAACTAGTATAGGTTTTTGGGGTTTGACTAGATTCATAATACCATGGGATTATGGACAGGGTTAGTAATACGTAGGATAATAGATGGGATTTAGCAATACCATGGGAGTAATTGTCAATGTTTAATTTGGATAGGATGTATGATGAGATAAGAGGAAAGGATTATTATTATTATTTATCATTGATGTTGCTAATCTATGAATCCCATGGCCATGAGATTAGCAATACCATGGGACTAAAAGGATTATTATTATTTTTTATCATTGATGTTGCTAATCTATGAATCCCATGGCCACGTGATTAGCAATACCATGGGACTATGAATCCCAAGCCATTTATCTAAACAAGCATAAGCTTAGGGGACAACAAAAAAACATGTAGGTCTAGCGGTGTTGCCAGGAAATTTAGTCAGAGGGGAAAACCATTTATCATAACATTAGATTTTTTTTTTTTTTTTTTTGCTTGTTTTTGGGTAATGAACAATGATAAAATTATATAAACTATTTAAGATAATATCAAAAGAAAAAGAAAAAGAAGAAGAGTACATATTTATTAATAAAGTCAAAGAGAATTAAGACACTTTGTCGTCCACCTATGTATGTCTATAAAGTTATGTACGTCTATAATGTATATAAAAGACGTCTTCAAAGAAACATAAATTTAAACAATTTAAATTTAAATAGGGGTTTAGGATCTATATGCCTGTTTGGTGCAGCTTAAAAGCTGCTTATTTCAGCTTTCAGCTTAATTTAAGCTATTTTGATGAGTTTGGTTTAGCTTATAACTTATAACTTATAACTTTTTGGAAGTCAGAAATCAACTTATTTTTTGAGTGGGGCAGGAGATGCTTAATTTATAAGTCAGAAATCAGCTTATGTTCATAGTTATAAGCTATAAGCTGTTTAGGCATAAGCTATAAGCACTTTCCCACAGCTCTACCAAACAGGGCTTATAAACAATTTAAAGGGGCAATTTGAAAAACTTTTTCCTAATTTCAAATTTGAGGAGGGGCAACTGAATTTCTGAATTTTGACCCAATTCACACATGACAAGCAAAGGTGAGCCCGAGTGAGACCTTGACAGCCCTAGTGAGCTTCTCAATACACCACACATGTGTATATATATATCTATTCTGTTATATAAAGTGTACACCTGAGTTTGTGTTGTGTGAACCCTGTAAAATTTTTTCCCTTTTCTAAGAATACCCTTTCCATCCCCAAGTACTGTTTTTGAATAATTTTTCTCCACCAAATTTCCCAAAACTGCTAATCAGTATTTTTTTTTTTTTTTCAAGCTATTATATATGGAATGAGTTATCCAGAACAAAGCAGACAAGACAAACCAATCAATACAATTGCCGAAATGAAATCAACATCACTAAAAAGAAGAAGAAGAAAAAAAGAACTAATAAAACTAGATCTAATCGGAGAAAACAACAAACAAACAAATACACAAGTGTTAATTATCCGAATCGAATCATAAGAAACAAATTGAAATATAATCAGATGAAGCTGATATGTATAGACGAGGCTTAATCTTCAAGCACAGTTTGAAAAACGAGAGAGAACTTACTTGAAAGCGAGAGAGTCGGAGAGAGTCGAGAAGGGTTTGAGCGAACTCGTAGCCAACTATTGCCGATAGGAAACGAGTCAAATGGTAAAGTGCCGCTGGGTGTTTGGGGGTGCAGTCCTGTCCGGTGACTTTTTGTGCGGTAATCTCCAATTACTAATTGCCATGTCGTCAGGCCTTGTTTGGGCCGCATAACAAAAATTTATATTTGGAGGCCCAGTATTTTTATCTCTTTTTTTAAATTTTTTTTTTTTCTAAACAACACATTTTTATCTCTTTTTTTTTTTAATTATTTTTTTTCACACAAAGCATAAAAAAGCATGGTATCATTTTCTTATGAGTGTTGATGAATCGGTTTAAATCAGATAGTCTTCTATCCGCCATTCGTTTAAATTTAGGCGGATTGAAAAATACATTTGTATCTATTCTCTTGGACGATTGAAACCATCTATTTTGTAGATGATTAGTTCGGGCTATTAAGTCTTAATGGATCAGATAAATGCTTGCTTACTAGTATGATTTAATGATTAGGAATGCATTGATTTAAATTGGAAACAGAAAAATTTAGTAATTAGGATTGTATTGAGATAAGAAAACAAAACGACTTAAAATAAAAGTGTATTGAGATAAGAAAAATAAAAGAATTTAAAATAAAGAGCACATTGAGATAAGGGCCTCGTTTGGCAAGTTAGTTATTTTAGTAGGTTAAAATTTTTGTGTTTGGAATGATGGATGGATTTTTTTGTAGTTAGATGTGATGATTGTGAGAGAAAAAGTAAAATAATTATGAGTTTAATGTAATATTTTGTCTTATTAATTATTTTAACTTAGTTTCTCTTTTTGTGAATTTTAGTCCAAAAAAAAAAAAAGCCAAACAGCCTCTTGCCAAACAGAGCCAAGGAAACATAAAGATTTAAAAGATGGAACATTTTCTTCTGTGTTTGGATATAATCATCCCCCAAAAAAATTATCATTCTAGCTGAACTTTTTTGGTAAGAAATCTTTGCACTAAACAAATGAAACCCAAGTGGAAAATGGCAAACATTATAACAATTGTGAGATGTGGACAGACTGTGCAAGTGGTTTGTGATATGTTTTTAGGGTGGTGGTTGAGATCCCTCCAATTATCACCTCCACCGCTTTCACACATACGCGTGACAAGTGGTGATTGGAAGAGAAAAAAGAAAAGAAAAAGTGACCAATCATGTGATGAGGGGGTCAAAGGATGAAAAAAAAAGATAGTCTAAGTCATTATTGATGTTTTTAATGCTCTTTCCAATGTACCAAAAAACACAAAAAAACAAAAAAATAAAATATATGTTTTTAATGTTAGGATCATCCTCCTTTGCTACTCATTGTCACAATTGGGTACTTGTAACGTCTAAAGCATGGATGAGAACGCTATGACAAATTTCTACCAGCTAAATTATATAAATAGTTCTTATAGTTTATATGATGTGTTAATTTAATTTTTGTTATCTTAATTTATTTAATTTTACTTTTTAATTTGACGAATTGTGTTATTTTAATCCAATAAATAACTGTTGTTAAGTTTGATGGACGAAAAGTCAAACTATGTGTCAATTTGTTTCTTATAATTTACGTCAATTTGGTTTCTATCAAAATTAAGCAAATTAAAACAATATTGACCAAATTGACACATTAAGTAGATTTTCCGTCCACCAAACTTAACGACCATTATTTATTAAACTAAAATAACACAATCTGTTAAATTAAAGAACAAAGTCGAGCAAATTGAAAAAAATATTAAAATAGCATTTTAGAGAGTAATTATTTTAGTCAAAAAATCACTATAAATTATCACATCACTCTTTCTACTTTTTTACACATTTTTTTTTATAAAAAGTTAAAAAATTACTAAAATTGCGGGCTTGTTTGGTTTGTTTTTTGGAGAGTTGTTTTCGAAAAAAAAATTCAAAATTTTGTTTGGTTTGTAATTTTTCTCAAAAAAATTTCAAAATCACTTTCTCTCTCTTACACATCAATCAATTACTTTTTCTCACTCATCTCTCCTTCTTAATCACTTTTTCTCTCACATACATCTACTTAATTATAACAAAATATCAAATCATCCCAAACTCCCAAACTACTTTCAAAATGAACAATGATTCGTCACTCGAAAATGTTTCGTTTTGGGCATTTTTTTTTTCTCGCCTATATCTAAAACAGAAGGAGAGAGAGAGAGAGAGAGAGAGAAAAGGAGAAGAGAGAGGGAAACAGAGAGAGAGAGAGGGAAACCGAGTACAAAGCCGACCACAAATTTCGCACATCAACAGCACTGCAAATTATCTATTTCCATTATCATCTTTTGTTCTTGTTTATTGATTTTGATTTGGGTTTTTCTTTCAATTGATTGAGCTTATTGAGTTTAGATTTATTTATATATAAAATTATATAAATATATATAGATCTCTCTCATGTATATATATATATATGTGCATAGATGATGATCTGGTGTTGATGATAATGATGATTTGGCTCATTTTTTATGTTGATGATAGATGATGATCTGGTGTTGATGATTTAGTTTTGATTCTCTCTTTCCTTTTCTTTCTTCTTTCTTTATTTTTTCTTCTTTCTTTGTTGAAGAAGAGAAGACACAAATCAGAACAGAGAAAGAAAAAAAAAAAAAAATCAAAACCAAAACGACATCGTTTTGATTTTCGGGCCAGTCGAGCTATGCTGATTTCGAGCAACGTAGTGGGGCTGTTTCAAAATATACAACCAAACAAATCAAAAAAATTCTAAACTCTCTTTCCAAATTTTTTTTGAAAATTACTCTCTAAAAAATAAACCAAACACATATTTCTAAACGAGACCTAAATATTATGTGTTTTGTTTTTATTTTGGTCTAAATAGTGACTAAAGGCCTCTTTTGAGAAAAGTTTAAGGCTAAGTTTGCCATGTTTGAAAAAAGACAAAAAGTCAAAAAGTTACTATTCTATTTAAGTCGCATCATCTTATTTAAGTCACATCACCTCTCTAACACATCACTTCAAACTCAATCCAAACCCGACCCATATTTCATAAAAAATCAAATAATATATTTATTTAAGTCATCTCAAATTTTGACTTTTAAGTTCTTTTGGATTATATTATTTTTTTATTTTTTTTACACTTTTTAAAAAAAATTTAAAAAAAATAAGTCAAAAAATTAACTTAACTTTCCAAAAGAACCCTAAATCATATCTAAATATAGTACTCTTCTAGGTGAGGCCTGTGTGTCCAACATATCCATTAATATTTTAGCACCACAACACTTTTAATTCATCAAAATCATCAGTTGGAGGCAAGCTTTTAAAAAACGGCTGCAATTGTTATGTAATTATTGTAATAGTTATGGTCGCCTATTATAATCGTTATAGTGGCGTGATAGAAATTCATATATGTAACAATCGTTTTGGTATTATGTAATGATTGTAGTGGTACCGGAACGGTCTGTTAGATACTGTTATACCTTTTTACATTTTTCTTAATAGTTTATTTATTTATTTTTTTTTAAAGAAAAACTTATAAAAAAGAACAAATACTTAAGTGATCCAAACAAAAAAAATATATATTATATGAATTTTTTTTATATTTTTTTAATTTATGACACAATTTTTATTTTATAATCATTTCATTTAATAATCATGAATATTTTTTATTTAGTTAGTTCAAGTATTGGTAAAAAATAATTTGTAAACGTTTAAAATCAATTATTCTTAAAATCATTAACTATTGAAATAAAATATAAAAAACTCCTTTTATAGTGATTTGAAAATATGAAATATATTAGACCATACTTAAAAATTAACAAAAATTGATCAAAACTTATTTTAAATCATAATAAATGTGATTTTAAAAAAAAATATGCGCATCGATAAATTTTCTTCAAATTGTGCAGAAAAAAAAAAATCACAATTCCAATTATTATAACTGTTACTCTGTAACTTTTACACTTCCTAATCGCTATCGCGCTATCACAATAACGACGGTGACTTTAACTGCTTTTCAAAATCTTGGTTGGGGTTAATAAAGTCCGGTCAGCCCACATGACGATGGCTAGCTAGTTGATCTGCTCTGCTCCTTTTCTGTCACTTTCCTGCGAAAAAAACTTGTGTATACCAACGTTGAGTCTAACATCAGGCGTCTTAGATTGGTTTGAATTTTCTTTCCCGTCGCAGCCGAGAAAATAATGTTCCATCTTGACTGCTATTTAATGTGGAAGACAATTAGTTCAGTATCGTTGTATTGTCAAATCTTTCCAGAGGCTATTAATGTCCCAAGTAAATCCTTGTTTCTCTTTATCTTCCGTGTATATATATAGCAGTGTTTTGAAAAGTTGATAATAAATTGATTTTTGATTTTTTATCAAGTTTTTTAATTTTTTTGAAAAGTGATTTGGAAAAGTTGATAAAAAGTTGAGTTTTGATTTTTTGGGTTAATATTTGTTTATTGTGTCAAATCAAAATAAAATGACTAAAATATCGTTGCCAAACTTTTTACTATTTTACCCATGTGTGTGTTTTAACAGAAGGGAATGATGAGGGTATTTACGTAATTTGACAGGCAACATTTTTATCATTTCCTAAATGCATTTCTTGCGTTTTCTGGTAACTCAGCTTTTTCTCACATCAACAAAAACGTTGCATTTTAAACGGCACATTGTAGATCTTTGTTTTATGGCTCTAAACAAAATTCTTCTTATATATATATATATATATATGAGTAATGTTAGATATTATGAAGATAGGAAAAAGGGTGGGTGCTCGAATTTCTTGGGGGTCGAATGGCCCGAAAGAGAAGAGAGGGAGAGAAAGAGAAGAGAGGGAGAAGAGAGGGAGAGAGGAGGACGACGGCGGAGGCCTCGGACGTTCGTCGGAGCTCGCCGATCGTCGCCCAGCCACCGATCGTCGCCTCGCCGTCCTCGTCGCAGCTCCGCCTGTGCCTCGTCGCAGCTCCGCCTGTGCCTCGCCGCAGCTCCGCCTCTGCCTCTGCCTCGCCGCAGCTCCGCCTGTCTCGCCGCCCCGCCTCCGCCCCTGCCTCACCCCGAGTTTGTTGGCCCCCTCCCCTCCCCTCCCCCCTCCCCCTCCCCCTCCCCCTCCTTCTCTTCCTCCCCTCCCCCTCCTTCTTCCTCCCCTCGTCTTCTTCTTCCTTCTGCAGAAAAAAAAAAAAACAAAACAAAAAGGGCAAAACGACGTCGTTTTGCCCTTTCGACCCATTCGACCCACGGTTTTTCGAGCTACCAACCGCGATTGTATGAAGATAATATCATGAAAGATTCTCTATAGTTAGATTAGACATACAAAAAAACACCATACATTAATTAAAGGATAAAAAATCTTCATGAAACATTTCATAATATTTTTTTCATGATTGTTATTATTATTCTAAATATATATACTGTATTTCCTCCCAGTTCTATAATTTGTAAAGAGTTGCACCAAAAATTCTCACCTTTTCTTTTTTTTTCATCTATGAAGTTCCAATTTGTTCGAAATCTTAAGTTATTTCCCATTTGTATATTTGATTACTAGCATATGAACACGGGCTAAATAAATAATTTTAAAATTAAATAATAGCATAAAATTTATTTAAAAAGTATAGAAAAATAATTTAAAATGAATTAAATTTTAACAATTTTATTAATACATATTGCAGTTATTTTGTCATTAATTATATATTTTAAGTTCACAATAAAAAATAGATGTCATAAAATAAAAATAATTGATAAAGATGAAAAAAATAGAATAAATTACAAAAAAAATTATATTAATGAAAAAAAAAAAAATTTCAGTTTTTTAGTTTTAGTTTATTCTATATTAAAGTTTGTCATAAAATTTAAACATACCTTTTACATAAAAAACAATATACATATATATATTGACAAAATCGTTAAAATTGGTCCAAAATTTAACTAACTTACAAAAAAATTAATTAATTAAAACTTTTAAATTTTATTTTATTTTAAAATTTAGGGGTACTTACGTGTAGGTCCTATTAACTAGACTTATTTACCTACAGGTCCTAACTAATAAATTTAACACTATAAAAATAAGAGATTGATAAATTTATTCATAAAAACAAAGAGACTGATAAATTTATCACTATAAATTTATTCATAAAAATAAAAGACTGATAAATTTATCTTTATCACTTAATAAATTTATCAACAGGACTTAATGGGTAATAAGTCTCAAAAGTAAGACCTATTGGTAGTTTACCCTAAAATTTAAATTATTTTCAACTGAAACATGCATACACTACAATATTAAATGAGAGCATATGTTTACTTTATATAACTAATGAAACAACTCACTTTTTTTCTTTTTTTTCCTATGTGGGATTGTGTAAAGTAAAATTTAACAATTGTTCGGAAAAAAAGTTTATTTCGAATCAAACAATATGAGTCATTTAATCTTTAATTAGGTCAATCTTTAATTTATTTTAAATCAAACAAATCTAACCAATATATTTTAATAAAACTGTTAAAATCGCGCTTAAACTAACAAATCAGTCAAATAAAAAGGGTAATGCTAGGGATACCAAATTTCCTACCAAATGACTCACATGAATGACCAATTTTTTTATCCATGTGAGACATTTGGTCATTCATTTAGTAGAAAATTTGGGACTTATAGCATTTTTCCATCAAAATGATTTAGCCTAATCGGTTAGGTCAAAAAAACAATTAACTTACACAAAAATTAATTAATTAAAACTTTTAAAATTTAAATTGTCTTAAATTAAAACATGCATAATACTATAATATTAAATGGAAGTATAAGAATCACTTTATATAAGTTAAACAACTCACTTTTTCTTTATTTTTCCAATGTGAGATTATAAAATAAATCATATCATAGACTTATTAGAGTTTTTATTTTAAAATTTAAATTGTCTTTAACTGAACTATGTACAACACTACAATATTAAATGGGAGTATAAGATTTACTTTATATAAGTGAAACAACTCATTTTTTTTTTCTCCCGATATGAGATTATAAAATAAATTATAAACTAATTAGAATTTTATTTTTATATGGTTAAATAAAAGCTAACCAATGGAAAAAAAAATAATTATTTAAAATTAAGAAAATCAGTATGAGAAATCGCAGTTAAACTGGCTAATCAGTCAAACTAAAAACGATTCAGCCTAATTGGTTAGGTCAAATGACCAACCAACTTTTATAAAAACTAATTAATTAAAACTTTTAAATGATATTTTAATTTTAAAATTTAAACTGGCTTGAATTGAAGCATGCATAGCACTATAATATTAAGGTTCACTTTATATAAGTAAAACAACCCACTTTTTCCTTCTTTTTCCGATGAGGGATTATAAAATAAAAGTTTATAATTATTTGGACAGGAAATTTATTTCTAATCAAGCAATCTCAATCGTTCAACATTTAATCAAATCATTCTTTAGTTTATTTCGAATTAAACAAATCTAATCAATATATTTTAATAAAATTGTTAAAATCGTGGTTAAAACCAATGAATCAGTCAAATAAAAAATGATTTAGCCTAATCGATTAGGTCAAAAGACTAACCAACTTACACAAAAATCAATTAATTAAAACTTTTAAATTTTATTTTAAAATCTAAATTATATTAAATTAAAATATGCACAACATTACAATATTAAATGAGAGTATAAGATTTACTTTATAAGAGTAAAACAATTCACTTTTTCATTCTTCTCCTAATGTGGGATTATCAAATAAATCATAGAATAATGAGTAGATTTTTTTAATTGTTTAAAATTAAGAAAATCAAGAAAATTAGTATGAGATATTGAAACTCTTACAATATTCCTCACTGAAAACGGTTCAACCTAATCGGTTAGGTCAAATGACCAACCAACTTATACAAAAATTAATTAATTAAAACTTTTAAATGATATTTAAATTTTAAAATTTAAATTGGTTTGAATTAAAACATGCACAATACTACAATATTAAGATTCACTTTATATAAGTAAAATAATTTATTTTTTTCTTTCTTTTTCCAATTTAGGATTATAAAATAACAGTTTACAATTATTTGGACAGGAAGTTTAATCAAGCAATCTTAGTCATTCAATTTTTAATCAAATTAATATTTAGTTTATTTCGAATCAAACAAATCTAATCAATATATTTTGATAAAACTGCTAAAATCACTATTAAACCAATGAATCAGTCAAATCAAAAATGATTCAGCCTAATCGGCTAGGTCAAAAGACCAACAATCTTACACAAAAATTAATTAATTAAAACTTTTTAATTTTATTTTAAAATTTAAATTATATTAAATTGAAACATGCACAACACTACAATATTAAATGGGAGTATAAGATTCACTTTATATGAGTAAAACAATTCTTCTTTATTTTAAAATTTAAATTACATTAAATTATAACATACACATTACTGCAATATTAAATGAGAGTATAAGATTCACTTTATATGAGTAAAACAATTCATTTTTTCCTTCTTCTCTCGATGTGGGAGTATCAAATAAATCATAAACTAATTAGCTAGCTAATAGAGATTTTCTTAATTGTTTAAAATTAAGAAAATCAAAAAAATTAGTATGAGATATTAAGATTTACTTTATAGAAGTAAAATAACTTATTTTTTCCTTCTTCTTACAATGCTCCTCACTGAAAATGGTTTAGCCAAATTGGTTAGGTCAAATGGCTAACCAACTTATACAAAATTAATTAATTAAAACTTTTAAATGTTATTTTAATTTTAAAATTTAAACTAACTTGAATTGAAGTATGCACAACACTACAATGGCCCTGTTTGTTACTGCTTATTTTCAGCTTTCAGCTTAATTTAAGCTGTTTTGATATGTTTGGTTTAGCTTATGCTTATAGCTTATAGCTTTGTGGAAGTCAGAAATCAGCTTATTCTTTGAGTGGGGTAGGAGATGCTTTAAGAATAAGCTGGAAATCAGCTTAAGCTAAAAGTTATAAGCTATAAGCTGTTTGGGCATAAGCTATAAGCAGTTTCCCACAGCTCTACCAAACAGGGCCAATGCTAAGATTCACTTTATAGAAGTAAAATAACTCTTTTTTTTTTTCTTCTTTTTTCAATGTGAAATTATAAAATAAAAGGTAATAATTATTTGGATGTGAAGTTTATTTTTAATCAAGCAATCTCAGTAATTTAATATTTAATCAGATCAATCTTTAATTTATTTCGAATCAAACAAATCTAATCAATATATTTTGATAAAATTGTTAAAATCGTGATTAAACCAACGAATCAGTCAAATAGAAAATAATTCAGCCTAATTGGCTAGGTCAAAAGACCAACCAACTTACACAAAAATTAATTAATTAAAACTTTTAAATTTTATTTTATATTTAAATTATATTAAATTGAAACATGTACAATACTATAATATTAAATAAGAGTATAAGATTGACTTTATACGAGTAAAATAATTCGTTTTTTCCTTCTTTCTCCCGATGTGAGATTATTAAATAAATCATGGACTAATTAGCTAGCTAATGGATACCAAACAAATCTAATCAATATATTTTGATAAAACTGTTAAAATCATGATTAAACCAACGAATCAGGCAAATAGAAAATAATTTAACCTAATCAGTTAGGTCAAAAGACCAACCAATCTACACAAAAGTTAATTAATTAAAACTTTTAAATTTTATTTTATATTTAAATTATATTAAATTGAAACATGTACAATATTATAATATTAAATGTTTATACGAGTAAAATAATTCGCTTTTTCCTTCTTCTCCCGATGTGGGATTATCAAATAAATCATGGACTAATTAACTAGCTAATAGAGATTTTTTTAATTGTTTAAAATTAAAAAAATAAAAAATATTAGTATGAGATATTGAAACTCTCGCAATACTCCTCACTAAAACCTCCATTTTCTTTATGTAATATATTAAGTTAAATAGGAGTATAAGGTTGACTTTATATGAATAAAATAATTTACTTTTTTTTCTTCTCCTGATGTGAGATTATCAAATAAATCATGGACTAATAATTAGCTAGCTAATAGAGATTTTTTTATTTGTTTAAAATCAAAAAAATTAGTATGAAATATTGAAATTCGCACAATACTTCTCACTAAAAACTCTTTTTTCCTTATATAATACTAGCATATCACTCGTGCTATGCACGGGATTAAATTTAAAAAAAAAAACATTCATAGTTATGTCAAACATATTTTTAAATTGTTAGCATAAAATATATGTAATTTTAGAAGAAAATATTGACATTGCATAATTAAAGTAATAAAAATAAGAATTTACTATATTTGTTCGAAATTCACTGAATAAGTAAAATAAAAAATAACTAAAATCCAAATTGTTGTGGGCCTTTCATTAGCATTCTCGCATTGTCAACATTATAGTTAATATTATAATTAATGAACAACACATACTTACATGTTTTTTTTTTTTTTTTTACTTTATGAAAAGTATAGACATTCTTCAGACCAATCTATATTTAAAACAAAGGTTACGCATGGTGCACAATTTAGTTGACGTGGCATTGTTGGTATAGGTATGATAAATGCATAGGTACGATCTTGGCATGACGAAATATAATATTTAATCATTCTAACGCCATTATCCTATAAAATTTTAGAATTATAACTTTGTGTTTGAAAAAGTAAGAATAAGTTATTTATAATAAATTTTATAATTTCCTACCTTTGATCTCATATTCTTCAAATATGATGGTTGACATCGCAAAATAAACTCTGCCTGTTTATCTTGAGCAGTGAGATTTGTTGAATCAGTACTATATTTGACCACAAGGTTAACATCGTATCTTATCAACAAAAAAAAAAAGGACACTTGTTAAAAGGAAATATTGTACCTAATAAAAAATTAAAACACTTGTTAAGTTTGAATTATTATTGTACATAGTAATTATTTACCTAAAGAAAATTACCTTGTAATAATATCAATATCATCATGTAGGCAGTGACGACAAACAATGTGACCATAATGATATTCAACTTTTTGATAGCAACTTTTGCACAAATCAATCAAAAGGTTGTCAACATCAATTTGTTCGATGTACCCAAGTATTCGAAAATATAAAACCTACAAAATATTTGAAAAAACATAAATTAATCTCTCTATAAACAAATTATATACTTATCGTTTAATTTTCATTAATTGGGATGATAACAATTATATTAAAAAATCATATTAAAAAAAAATCAAATTATAAACAAAAGAAGATAACTCCAATCATACAAATCACATTTTTTTTTAATGCTATCTAACTACATACACATTTTTCTCATAATAAAAAAAATAATAATTGAAAAAAAGAACCATTAAAATAGTAAATAAAAAGATTATTTAGAAGTATTGAACAAACTACAATCACATTTTTTCTTTTTGTGAGTGTTTATGTTTATCTAACCTCAATCATATTAAAAAAATCAAATTATAAACAAAAAGAGATAATTTCAATCATACAAATCACAATTTTTTTAACGCTAACTACAATTATATTTTTCTCATAATAATAAAAAATAATTAAAAAAAAGAACCATTAAAATAGTAAATAAAAATATTATTTAGAGCCGTTAAACAAACTACAATCACATTTTTCTTTTTGTAAGTTAACTTCAATCATATTAAAAAATCAAATTATAAACAAAAGGAGATAATTTCAATCATACAAATCACAATTTTTTTAATGCTATGTAACTACAATGACATTTTTCTCATAATAAAAAAAAATAATTGAAAAAAATAACCATTAAAATAGTAAATAAAAAAGATTTTTTAGAACCATTGAACAAACTACAATCACATTTTTCTTTTTGTGAGTGTTTATGTTTATCTAATTTCAATCATATTAAAAAATAAAATTATAAATAAAAGGAGATAAGTTCAATCATACAAATCACAATTTTTTTTAATGCTATCTAATTATCATCAATAATTAAAAAAGTCAATCACAAATTAAGTCAATTGATAATTAAAAAACACAATAATTTATTTTTCAAAAAACATAGTGAGTTAAAAAGATCAATTACAATTTTTTTGGGTCAAAATACAATCTAATCATCATCAATAATTAGTACATTATGTGACCCTCATGAGTACAATCCATTTTGTTTTTCAAAAAACACAGTGAGTTAAAAATCAAATCACAAATTAAGTGAATTTATAGTTAAAAAAACGCAATAATTTTTTTAAAAAAAAACACAGTGAGTTAAAAAAAATCAATTACAAATTTTTTTTTTCAAAATACAATCTAATCATTATCAATAATTGGTACTTTAAAAATCAAATCAGAAAAAAAATCAAATCAAATCACAAATATTTTTATGCTATTTAACTACAATCATATTTTTTTCATAAATAATTGTAAAGAAAAACCATTAAAACAGTAAATAAAAGATTAAATCACATTAAAAAAAGAACCATTGAACAAATTACAATCACATCACATTTTTCCCATAATAAAAAAAATAAATAAATGAAAAAAAGAACCATTGACTAACTACAATCACATTAAAAAAAAAAAAGAACCATTGAACTAACTACAATCACATTTTTTTCTTTGTGAGTATTTATGTGTATCTAATTTCAATCATATTAAAAATAAAATTAAAATAGTAAATAAAAAGATTAAATAACATTAAAAAAAAACCATTGAACTAACTACAACAATCATATTAAAAAAAAGAACCATTAAACAAACTACAATCACATCACATTTTTCCCATAATAAAATAAATAAATGAAAAAAAAGAACTATTAAACTAACTACAATCACATTAAAAAAAAGAATCATTCAACTAATTATAATCACATTTTTTTTTTGTGAGGGTTTATATTTATCTAACATCAATCATATTAAAAAATCAAAAATAAAATTAAAATAGTAAATAAAAAGATTAAATAGCATTAAAAAAAACCATTGAACTAACTACAACAATCATATTAAAAAAAAAAGAGCCATTGAACAAATTACAATCACATCACATTTTTCACATAATAAAATAAATAAATGAAAAAAAAGAACTATTAAACTAACTACAATCACATTAAAAAAAAAAAAAGAATCATTCAACTAATTATAATCACATTTTTCTGTTTGTGAGGGTTTATATTTATCTATTTTCAATCATATTAAAAAATCAAATTATAATTTTTTATTCGTTAGATCAATCACAAATATTTTTATGTGCTATCTAACTACAATATTAAAACAGTAAACAAAAGGAAAAGTCAAGAAGGAGAAAACAAAAAGAAGACTTACTATTTGCATACGTGGTCACTGAAGTTGAAAGTGTAGAAGTGAGAAGTCAAGAAGGAGAAAACAAAAAGGAGACTCACTGTTTGCAATAGGTATGTGAAAAGTTAAAAAGAGTGTGTGTATTGGAGAAGTTAAAAAGATTTGGAAGAATTTAATAAGTGTTAAGTTTTTTTAAAAATAAAAATAAAAATAATTAAGAAATTAAGGTTCAGATATTAGAACTCCCACAAAACTTATGGATTAGAGATAAATATAAATAAATAGATAGATATAGATATAGATATAGATATTTGTATTTGTTTTTAATTTTTTTGAATATACAAATTATTTGTTTTGGAAAAGGTACTGCAATAATTATGAGAGAAGTCAAAAAGTCTTGTGGGTTGAGAGAAATTAATAAATATTGAGGTTATTTTTTTTTTTTTTTTAAAAAAAATTAAAAAATTAGAATTGACATATTGAAGCTCCCACAAGCCTTGGGGGTTAAAAACCCCATTTTACTTAATATATAGTATAGATGTGTCTCAAAAATAACGTTGGTTATAATTCAATGCGGTGACTTTGGTTCAACCAAAGTAGTCTTTAAATTGGTGTTAGTTACAACCCAATATTGAAAAAATAGATGGTCTTTATAATTCTTAAAAAAAAAAAAACACTTAATTGTCTATTGTTCTTTGAAACAAACGTAATAAAATAAATAAATTACGATTATCGGATCAATTTAATTTTTTTCATGAATGACATGCACAGAAACCCTATAAAACAAATAATTTGAATTATGAAAATGAGGCCCGCAATAAACTCAACGGACCCAAACAATATCCTCCAATGTAAATTATAAACGGAATGAAAGTCCAACCCTTATAAAAAAATCAAGCATGCCCATGGCACACTGCAAACCCCTATATTTCGACCCTACTAGAGGGTGTTTATTTTTTTAAATTACGTTTTCACACTTCAATAACATTTTTTTGTTGATAAAAAAAACCAATTGGTTTTTGGGTAAGATTTAAGTCGCAAGAGCATCATCATGGAAGAGGAATTGTTACATATAATATATTGCTACTTCATGCGACTGTACTAAAAATAAGATTGCAAGTGCAGTGTCAAATATTATAAAAGACATTAGTAAAACCCTTTTAAAACCAATTGGTTTTTGGTAAGATGGTAGACTACCGTGCGACATTTATGAATAACTTTTTGATATTTTCCTACAAAAGCTAGTTCTCTTTTTTAGAAAAAATGTCAAAAATCAATTCTTCAAACAAGTTTATAGATAGGATTCCTGTAGTCTCCAATCAACTAAGTGGACTTGATCGGTCCAAGTTTGGTTTGTAGGCCTACCACAGGCTATATTAATTCAATCATGTGTACACCTTCCCAAAAAAAAAAAATAATAATTTGATTTGATAATTGTAACTCATAATTTAATTACAAGGATAATTTTTAAAGTGAATTGTTCATTTAAAAAAAAAAAAAAAATATGGTTAAAACAAGCGCTACAATTATTAAAACAGTCTAATTTTTATTTTATTTTATTTTATTTATGAATGATCTACATACAAAAGCCTATAAAATTAACAAATGGGACCCGTGGTAGGCTCAGGCTCAGGCTCAAACTAGACGCAAGCTAAGTTCTATATATAATTCCTGTTTGGTGCAGCTTAAAAGCTGCTTATTTCAGCTTTCAGCTTAATTTAAGCTATTTTGATGTGTTTGGTTTAGCTTATAGCTTATAGCTTTTTGGAAGTCAGAAATCAGCTTATTTTTTGAGTGGGGCAGGAGATACTTAATTTATAAGTCAGAAATCAGCTTATATTCATAGTTATAAGCTATAAGCTGTTTAGGTATAAGCTATAAGCATTTTCCCACAGCTCTACCAAACAGGGCCACATATGTGTTTTTCGGAAATGAAAATACAAAACATAAAACAAAAATATACCAAGTTGAGAAATTTCTTACTAGTTTCAGGTGAACTTCAAAGGGTATAGTGCAACCATCATTCTGCATCTTACCAGTCCAAGCCTCAACCTAATCAAGTATATAAATGAAGTCTCAAAAATAGAGAAAGTTCCACTATTTCATCACCAAGTTGAGAAATTTCTTCAGAAGACTTAGTCTCCAACTATATATAAGAATGTTTATGTATCATCAAATTAAACATCATCAACTTGTACAGGCAACTTTTGAGAGTGCAAAAAAGTCATTGATTTCATCAGTTAAGCTTGCTTAAAAAATATAAACAATATATACTAGCATAGAGAATTTCTCAGTTGAGCTTCAAAAGTCATGCCACAAATTGTTGAAGTCAACAATAAAAACCTTTGGACTTTCAAATTGTTGAGGATAGAGCCTACTTTTGGTCAAGGATTCTGTGCTTAATATACCTCTATTCTTCTGTCTCGTGATGTGTTTAAAAAACTAAAAAAAGTTGATTTTTTTGCCTTTTTGTTTGTTTGTTTGTATTTAGTGAATTTTTTTTTTTATGGTTATTTTTAATTTTTTTTTTCTTTTTATATTTTTCTACACTAGACGGACAAAAAAAGAGAGAAAATTTTGACACAAACTTTCAAAAATAATCACTAAAGATAAGAAAGTTGAAAAAAAGTATATTTTTTATAAGGAAAATGTTACATATAATTCTATTTTTTCTTTCATTGTTTCACTCGACACAAGTGAGTCGGTCCCATTATTTTTTTGTATCTAATAGTGAGAAAATAAAATTATGTATAGCATTATTCTTTTTATAATAATCAATCGATATTATATGGACTCAAGTATTAGCGTTGTTGAGTGTGAGTACAGGTGCATATCTGATTGTTGGACTCATCAAATCTCAAATTTAATTATATGCTTACTCAGCAAGAAAGAGTCATTTTTTAAAATATTTTTAATTTATATATTATGTGAGATAAAAATGGCATTATTTATAACATCCGACCGAAAGTATCGAACTCATATTCCACATCATTATCCAAATGTCAAATTCGATATAAGTATTTGATTTATTTTGAAAAGTCCATATAACATAAGTCTCAATGCATTCTAAATTATTGAATCATATAAAAATTTCGAGACATGTAAATCTCAAAACATGATCCAATGATTAAAAATGCATCAAGACAGGGTAATAGAGAGTATCTTATGCCCTATCTTGGGGATTAAATATATTTTTTATTATTGAAATATCGTTAGTTTGAATTTAACAATTGTAGCATGTTTTCTTTTATTGAGAAAGAAATGAAAAAAATAATAAGCCCACTAATAATATACAAAAATGGATATTTATTGCAATTGGTTGGTTTTTCACCATCACTTTTTCTTTTTCCTTGTCTTTTTATTTTTTATTTTTATTTTTTTTAATTTTTTACAGTCACTTGTTGAAACACTTGATTCTGGATTTTGGACATGGTCATGCACGAACTTGATTAATAAATAATGACTCGTGTGTATCGGTGGTGACTTTTTTATTTATTTATTTTTTTATTTTTATAGTTGCCCAAATACTTTATTAACTGTATAAATAGTTCAGTTAATTAATAGATACATGTATTTTTCTTAATAAATAAATGGGCAAATTATCAACACCCTTCGATATTTGACTAAAATATGAATTTCCTTCTGAAATTTGAGAAATTATAAATTGCTCCTGAGATTTATATTTACATAGTAAATGAGGAGACAATTTATTATGCAAATATAAATTTCAGGGGGCGAGATGTAATTTCTTAAATTTCAGAAAAAAATTTATATTTTAATCAAATCTCGAGAGGTGTTAATAATTTACCCTAAATAAATTATTTTAAAATAACTTATCATTTCTTATCCTAAAAGCCTTTGAATTCCTGTTCAATATCTAGTTGACAAAACATTAAAATAATGGTTTTATGAGAATATATTCTTAATAATAATAATAAAAAGTGAGGATAATACAGGCTGTATTATTATATCCCCCAATTGGAACATCTTTTGGGTTGTAAAGTCAAACAAGGCCACCTTCTAGATGGGATATATTATTTATTTAAACATTTTATATTTTATTTTGAACAGATATTAAAAAAATTAAATATTTCATAATTTCATTTGATCTAGTCAAAATTGGTGTGATAACATCTCCGAAAGAATAGGTAGGACCCTTCAGACAGAGGGTACCGAATTAACCGATGTTCACGTTTTCCTCATGTTAATGTAATATAAAATCAATAATATTAGGGATGATAAAAAAAATATCATGAAATATTTTATAAAGATTTTTTATTTCTTGATTAGTGTGTAGTATTTTTTTGTATGTGTAATCTAACAGTGAAAAATCTTTCATGATCATTTTCATGATATTTTTTTTATAATACCTAGTATTACTCATATAAAATTCATCATTAGGACCCATCCAAAAAATTCGCTTATTAATATATCCAAAAGAGATTTGAGATCTTTTGTTCAAAAAAAAAAAAAAAAATTAGATCTTTATTTTATAAGCTTAATTACATGACGACCCTCAGATATTAATGAATGATACATTTTACTCTCTCTATTTATAAATTAGTGTATATTAACGTTCTCAATTATGAAAATTGTATAAATATATCTATTTTGAAAGTGGTTTGAAGAGAGTGAAATTGATATATTTTTTATAATTGAAGAGATCAAAATATATGAGTTGATAGATGATGAGAAAAAATAATATTCGTTAATAGTTAAGAAGATCTTGATATAATTAACTCTATTTCCTATTCACAGTGCACTCTAGCCTTGATATATTTTTTAGTAATTTTTTTAATTTTTTTATAAGATGAAAAAAGTTAATATATTTGATAATGGCTTTTTTTTTAATTGTATGAAAAAATGTGAATAATTAATGTGATTGACTTATTTTTTTAAGTTACTTTTTGACATTTAATTTTTTTTTTTTTTTAAAATAGTCATAAGTTCCCAAACTATACCTAAGTTATATAATCATTTCTTAGTTGTTTTTATTTTTTGAAATTTGCTTCTCATTATTAAGGGTATAAATGAGTTCAGCTGAGTCAATTAAATATTTGTTTAAATGTAAGTTAAAATTTAGTGAACATATGATTTTTTAATCTTTTAAATCGATCTCAAATAACACGTCAAACTTAAATATTTTTAATTTTTTAAAATACATATATGTTTATTGAATCCAAATTCTTATACATTGCATAGGATTCGAATTCACATAGTGTCCGTACAGGGTGCATTTTCGTATGAACTTCAAACATGCATTATCTTTATTTACCAAAAAAAAAATAAAAATGCATTAAGCGTGAACATATATATATACGCTTAAAAAAAATCACATTTTTCTAACTCATTTGGGTAAAGATCAAGGAACACATTTATACCTATAAGTTGTATCTATATTATTATTAAGTGAAAATTTAAATTGGTTTAATGAAATCCTTTTCTTCTCATCCAACGTGGTAATTTTAGATATATTAAAATTGAAAAAAATATTATATACAGTGTAAGTATGTTTTGAACCTGAATATACTTATCACTTAAGTAACATACATATTATGATATTAAATTTTTTATCATTTGCTTTTAATATTAATTATCTAAATTGCACACACATTATGTGTGCCACCTGATAGTTTAGATTAAAAATTTATATAAGAATTTGAAAAATGTAAGAAAAAAAAAAGAAAATTAACTCATATTTTATTTATTGTTTGCTTTCCATCTCATCTCATTTCCTTTTACAATTCTTTTCTTAAATCTTTGATCGTCCATACTTTGGGATAACTATGAGCCCGTTTGAAATGTGGGTTGATTTTTTTTATTTTTTTAGCTATTTTAACCTTAGATTAAAAAGCCTCATTTGAGATAGATTTTTTTGGCTTTTTTTAACTTTTGTAAGGAAAAAAAAAATGATTATGAGTTAGATGTAACATTTTATTTTATTTGACTAAAATAATCTATTTTGCCTTATATGACTATTTTAACCTAAATCTTCTTCCCAAACAAGCTCTATATACATAGCTTGAACCACCTGATTTAAGTGAACCGAAATTCTAAGAAATCAAAAGTTCAAAATAAGAATTTAATCAAAATCTTGATAAGTTGTCTAGATTCAATTATTAAGCCCTGGTTTGGCTATTGTTTTGGGGCTAAAAAAATATAAAATGATAAAATAGATTAAATAAATTAATAAGATAAAATATCACATTTAACGCATAATCATTACACTTTTTCTCTCACAAAAGTCAAAAAAGCCAAATTTGAGGGGGCTAAGACTTATCGCGGGTCCTATTTTGACAATTATATTTTTGAAAATAGATTATCTATTTTTTTGGAGACAAATACCATAAAATAAAGGGGCTTTTTTTTTTAAGGTCTCTGGTATTATGATTTTATAGCATAAAGGACACCAAATATTTTCATAATGTCTAAGGTCCCTCAACAATATTTTCATAATGTCTAAGGTTTCTCAACCTTGATCCAGAGAAATTTCAGTCCAGAGAAAATTGGTCCAGAGAAATTCTGGCCCAGAGAAATTTTAAATTTCTCTGGACTAAATTTCTCTGGAAAGTCTACAGCAATTCTGAATTTCTCAGAATTTCTCAGGCCCAATTCTTCCTACAATTTCTTAGCATTTCTCTAATGCATTGGCTGAGTCCAGAGAAATTTTGAATTTCTCTGGTCCAATTCTCTTCAAATTTATCTGACTTGCAAATTTCTTTAGTTTTTCTTCTAGAGAAATTTCTAGAATTTCTCTGGACTCCAAACCAGAGAAAAACAATGCACACACAAACACATTAAATAGAGAAAGAGAGAGAGGGGTTAAACAAATGTTGATACCTAGAGAACAAATAGAAGAGACTCAACTAACCTGGAGACATGAAAGCAAATAACACTCAGGAAAACAAATGGTCTTACTTTATTTATGGTTTGGTTGAGGGGATGGTGTAGTAAGTTTGGAGAAAAGCCAAGACAAGGAGACAAGTTGCAGAAGCGAAAATTCAGTTTAAAAACCAGAGAATTTCTTTGAACTAGAGAATTTCTCTAGTTTCAACCCAGAGAAAATTCAGTTTAAAAGCCAGAGAATTTCTCTGGTAGACCCAAATCTTCATTACATACTATTTTTGTTGAATCTTCCTCCAATCCAAGCTGCCTGGACAAATCCTCCAGCAAACTTTTTCTCACGGATGGTTCGGGTTCTTTTTTACTGCTGTCAACCTTTGATAGGGACGGGTCAAATTCAGTTTTAGATAGACTCACTCTCACTTTTTTCGACCAACCCTTTTTTTGGTTAGGCACTTGTTTTTCTAAACTACTTTGCTTAAGTTGTTCTGCCTTGTGCAGATCTCTCCACTTTTCTTCCCAATAGCTGTCGGGTACCAAACTCAGAGGAGTTCTTGAAGAAGTAGAACCTGATGATAGGCTATGACCTCTCTTCTGGTGTGTATGTGAATGTTAGTAAATTGATTTTTCGGAGGATGTCCGGGTTCGGAATATGGAGATGGAAGACCAAGCTCAGAGAAATGATAGTCACATCGTCAACATCTTGGGTATCTTCAGCATCAACGTCGAATCATCATCATCATCACCGGTTGTCTCAGATACCGAATCGATCCTCGAATTGTCTTCTTCACATGGGTTCGTATCAGATTCAGCCGACGAGGACGAGGACGAAGATGTCGGAGTCTTTGATCGGAGGAGTTCAAACGCGGAGGTACAAATGGATGTCGGAGTCTGAGAATTGAGAAGTTTAGAGAGAGAGAGAGAGAGAGAGATGAGTTTTGATTTGGTAAGGTCAAATTTCTCTGTGATATGTTTAGGGACCTTAGACATCAAAAAATAATTTTGTGGATCTCTTCCATTACGAAAAGTGGGAGAGAGACCCTAGACTAATTTTTCCTAAAATAAAAAAGTTATGATTATTAAATCAAGCTATTTTTTTGTGTGGATAATATACGTTAAGAATCTTAAAAAATAAACAATTCAAATTATTAAAACAACGTTTTTCTTTTTTTGCCAATCGATAGGAGATAATCAAACAAATTAGTAACTACAATAGTTAAAAATCAACAAAACTTAGGCTTCTTTTGGGAACATGATAATCAGATTATTACCAACTTCCTCTCTCACAAAAAAGCTGCTTATAAGCAGCTTTTCACCAAAAAGCTGATTATTACCAACTTCTCAAAATAGGCTTTAACAATCAATAATCAAGCTCAAACCCAAGCCCAACAACTACAGGTAACTCTCATAATAAAAAAATAAATAAATAAACCACTATAAATCACTATAAAAGATATCAAACTCTTCTCTATAAAAACTCAATTTAAAATCTTACATCACAAAAAATATTACATAATCATTAAATCAAATAATTATTAAAACAGAACTCTTGATAACCTTTTGTTACTAAATTCTCTCAGGTTGTCTCTTTTTATTCTTCCATTTTAAAATATCCGTCATCTAGAGAAGCTGCATGGAGACATTATGAGGTACACACATACTCTTTCATTTTAAAATATCCATCATCTAGAGAAGCACTGTTCCAGGACTACTATAAATTGTCGAATGGATAAGATTGGGACCCACACTTGTTGTTTAATTGGTAAAGCCTGCTTGCCTAGTTTGGTGTCTACGTAGGAACCATCTTTTTATAATTTTTAATTTTTAAAAAAAATAAAAATAACATATCATAAAAATAAGATTACGTTTGTATTTTTAAATTTAAAATGAATGATTTTAATATCACTTTCTGAAGATTGTAAACTTCTTCATGTTTGATACCTTGTCTTGATTTTACTTATTTAAAAAAATGTAATTAAATATAGACTTTTAAATTTAAAATGAATGATTTTAATATCACTTTCTGAAGATTGTAAACTTCTTCATGTTTGATACCTTGTCTTGATTTTACTTATTTAAAAAAATGTAATTAAATATAGACTATTTTAATCTAAATTTCATGAATAAATTTAAAATTTTCAAATATATAATTTAAAATAATTTGATGAACTTAAAAGTGAGTTTGGGTATATGACTTATTTTTTAATTTTTTTACAAAAAATAAAAAAAATAAAGAGATAGTATGACAAAAATAAACCAATAAATCAATAAATAACATATTTG